>CM043720.1:22182624-22382533 GCA_023969325.1 Oryzias curvinotus
AAACTAAACTAATATTTTAGAAAATGACCAAGAAATTGTCATGGCAACCTGGAGTCGGCACAAAACAGTTCCTGCCTACTTCAGCAGGCAGAGACACTCCCCTTTGAGTGCTGGAAATGATGCCTCCATAGTCCTGAATCAATCATTGCTCCAATCAAATGAAACCCAATCAATGGAGCTCCAGGACGGATGCAAAGCAAGGCTAAGGAGGATCTGAGCGGAGAAGATAGATCAGTTCTGGATCCTGGATCAGGGAGGCGCTGCAGCAGCTCCGACCGGTAGGACCTCTGCCTGTGTATGCTGGTTCTGTTTCTGCTCCTGGACCTTTGCCTTGATCTATTGTTGAACTCATGGGGACGTTTGTTCCTGGATCTATACTGTGAATGTGAGGAAAGCTACCGGGATCCTGGTGAACGGTTCTTATGATGTAAAAAGAGAGCAGTTACAGCTCATCACACCAGAATCCTCGTGCAGAACCTGGTCCTACCTTGTTCATCCAGCAGGATGTTGTCCGGCTTCACGTCTCTGAAAGGGGAAAAGAAACACTTCAGGGTTATTCTAAAAAAAGAGAAGTGACCTTAATGTTGACAAATAGAGGTCTATGCCACGCAAAATTCTTGTACTATAAGTCACGATTTGAGCTTTGATCACGTTTACATTCAAATAAACAAAATCCATTTTTAAAATTCTGATTCTTCTTGATGATACTCAAGCAGTTCTTTGTGTCTGCAGGCCTAAACCACTTTGTGAAGATTATTCTGTGAAGCACATCTCTTCACCTTCAATGTCAATTTCCAACCTCACCTTTGCATCAAGCAGAAGAAAACAAAATGTCACGTCAACCAAATGATCAAGAATTCTTTAGCAATGTTAGAGAATAGGTGATGACCCCCATCCCCATGAGACCTTTCCATGGGGTAAGAGAAAGCTGGAATGAGGAGAAAGGTTGGATTCTGATCTCCTCCAGAGGCCCAGAGATGAATGTTTACAGGTGAAGAGGGAGATGTTTGCAGGCTGATATGGTTACGCTGTGTTTGAATTCTCCCTTTCCTTCTCCTCAGACGCTGCGAAGCCACACAACAGCTTCCCTGTTATCTCACAGCAGCACTCACGCACTGACCCCGCCCTCCCACCACTCCACGGGCAATTACAGAGAGCCTTATTTAATTATGCAGCGTGTTAGGATGGAGCAGAGCGCATCTGCACCCTGTGGCACACACATGCACGCTGCTCTATGAAATATCAATGCAAATATAGTCTACAGGGAATCTTGAAGGGTAGACGGAGGAGGTAACGGAGAGGTGGAGCAGCAGGGAGGTGCAGGCATGCATGCAGGTGTAAAGCTGGCTTTGTACACAACTGTTTCTGTTGAAGGCGGCCAGCAGAGGAGCGGCACGTTCACACTTTCCGGTTTCAGACAGAACAGATGCAGACGAGTCAAAGCCGCAGGGACCTCAATGGCAAGGAGGGAGAAAGAAACTGATTGTACTCCTCTTCTCCCCACAGGACTAATTTTATCTCCTTGGGCATGGTGACAGCTGACTGTTGCTAGGAGACCATTCCTCCTTCAGTTGGCGCAACACAATAATTGCAAAATACTCTAAAAAGTTGTGTGGAAGAACACTGGGGCTGGGGGGGGGGGGGGGGGCATGAGCGCAGAGGAATTTATTAAAACTCTGACAGCAGACTCAGTAAACAAACCCCAAAGAGAGGGAGGCATGCAGGAAGAGGTGCGTGTGCGCAGACGCAGTCAGAGTGTGGATGCACGCTCCTGCTGCTCCAACACTGCAGCTGTCCTCAGCAGCCCACGGCGGAGCCCCGAAATCCTCTGCAGTCACTCCCGCTGCCACATGGAGGGGCGCGTAGACAGCATGGACTCTGTCTGAGGAGCTAAAAATAGCCACAGACGTACGCACGTTTGTAAAGCTGCAGTGGTGCATGAAGAGGCTGCTCTCTTCAAACCCTCAGACCCTAGCGGTTCATCCAACCTGCCCTTTCAAAGTTTACTTCAGCAGGAAGGTCCCGCTCCTGCCTGACCACTCGGTCCAGATCATCTAAGCATCATGAGTTAGAAGGATATGAGCCTGCAGTTTCAACCACCACCTGTTCGGGGCAGTGATGTGCCAAAAAGGTTGAGAAACAACCAGAGGGCGGAGTCAGCATGAAAAAAAGGTTTTTGTATAATTTAATGATGAAATCCGAGTCTCCGGTCTTTTATTTCCTTAGGGAACATTGTTAAATAGATTGTTTTTTTTATTTTTGTCATATTTTTCCAGATCAAATGCAGATCTGCAATGATATGTGAAGAGTCTCTGTAGAACAGTTTTTCCATACCCTGGTCCTGTTATTCACTGTTATTCATGTTTTCCATATTACCCTGGTCGCCCTCACAAAAGAAAGATATATTGCAATATTTTGGGATATATATATCATAAATATTAAGAAATATATTTTAACATATCGTCAGCTTACTCAATATACTTACTGAGTTACTGAGTAACGTACTCAAGTATTTTTAAAATATATTGCCGTACATGTATGGATAACCTATTTCTGTTTATTGATTCATAAATATTTAAAAAACCATTGTTGTGCAAACAAACTTTGTTTAATAATTGCTTGTATCTTTTTCTTAATAATTTGTTTATTTGTTAGACAGGACATATCAGATTTTGCAACCTACATTTATGATCATAGAGATGGATGGACCTCGTGTGGTTATGTCATCATTTATATAACTTTGGCGTCATTGACTGTTAAACTGATTTATTGTTTACATCAACAAAAAAAGGAAAACATATAGCTATATATATATGTAACATTTATATCTTCATTTAAGTCTGGATATGTTATGGTTTATTTTAAGGTATATTATATGATAAATATATTTATAACGCCTCTTTCAATATATATGACTTGTGAAATACAATATACATATAGAATATCAGTCAATATATTGTAAGACATTTCAGTAGAAATGTCAATATTTTGTACAGGATAATACCATGTATGAAAACGACAACAATTGCATTATTTAATACACTTATTACTTATTATTATTCTATCATATGGAATAGCTGTATTTTCAATTCATTGCTGCTCAATATATAGAAACCTGGTGATGACAGGCATCAAAGGTGGCGTGTTTGAGCAGGGTAGGACTGAAAAACCAGTGTTCCCCGAGGACCAGGCCTGAGAAACACGGCCGTAGGAGCGCCGTGACATCATGAGGAGCGGCAGAGCGCCATCCTCCAAGTGTTAAAAAGCTGCTCAACATTTGGATGAAAACCACACACACACACACAGGTGGAGCATGTTGCTGGAAAAAGGATGCTCGTCATCTGAAAGTTTTATTGTATCTTTTATTATGTACATGTGTTGACTTTGACCATAAATGGGCATGCCCCGTGGTTAATATGCTGAATGAATGAAAAATAAAATGTGGCTAAAAGGCACCTTTTATCCATTTTAGGGTAAATGTGTCGTCTTTTTTGGGTGAGTTGATGTTGTAGAAAATCTGCCTCATGCCTCTTAGTGGACACGTGTTCCAAAAGATGACAAGTCCCCGTCCACCCCCGACAGCTGAGTGGGTGTGAAAAAGGGGCAGAACTCAGTAAAACCAGTGATTTGGATGTTAGCCGCTTCAAACTTGAGGAACGGACAGACAGGTTTGGAAAGTTCCAGAACTTTTGAAGTGATTTGTGCTGGAATTCAGCACTATAAATGTCAGAAAAAGCAAACTAACCCAACGTCCTCCTGATGTTTCCTGAACACTGACAACGTCAGGCTGGAGGGGGTCCACTCAGCAGTCCCTCCAGTGCTCATGTGCTGTCAAACCTGTGGACCTCTGGAGCTCACATGGCGCAGCAGCAGCAGTGCGGGGAAGCAGGCGGTCAGAAACAGCCTGACAGCGCTGGAGTCAGCTGAACTAAGCCCCAGAATGCAGATCTGAATAGCAGGACATCTGAGCCACTTCTCCACAAATGTTAGACCACTAGAAGATTGTGGGCCAACGAATGAGGAGAGAGTTTCTACTCTGGGTTTTCTCCTTCAAGAAAGACTTATCCTGGTTTTCTAACCAAACTCTGACACAAGTAAGACAGCGATGACACCACAGAGGGGGCGGGACAGAGCAGCAGACAGGATGTGGCTCCACAGCCGCTCAACAAGGTGTCTTCATGAACATAGTGGGGAAAATGAGTGACCAGTCTGCAGGTATTTGAGTAGAACATGCATGAAAGGGAGAAAAACCAGCCAAAAAGGAATGGCTTGAACTAAAAGTATTACATTGGATGACCAAAGACATTTCCGAGGTGAATTCCAGAGGCAGAACGTTTTCCACAACAGCAGCACTGATGTTAGGGGCAGAAGAGTCCTGAGCTCTGAGCTTCAGTTCACAGAGCTATGTTGGTCCGGTAAAAAGCTAAAGTCATGTGACCGGAAGCGCTGTCCCCCTCTTCACCTGCGTTTGAAGGTTAGGGAGAATCTTATCAGCCAGAGCAGAGTCCAGCGGCTGTAGTAAAGTCTACCTTCCTACGCACAGAGTTTATTGAACGACCCACCAACAAAATGAACAGCATCCCTTTGCTGTTTTCCAACCAGAAATGATGGAATGATCTTTATCGTCAGTTAGCTCATTGTTCACTGTTTCTTTAGCGACCTTCTTTACGTAACACCGATGACTTTCTAGAAGGTTGATTCATGGGTTTGGATGATCTGATTGTAATTATTCAGTTATTCCTTTGAGAAAAGCAAATGTTAGTGTGTGTCAGTGTCAGGGCTGTTCCTTTTTGTGGGACACATCTGTTGGTTCTGCTGCTCAGGAGGTCACAGCACTATAGAGACGTTTAGGGTGAGAAGGTGACTGCAGACCATGAGCTGCAGCACCAACGGCTCCACCTCCAGCACTGAAAGAAACTCTGCATGTCACTGAAAGGTCATGAAACCAGAGAATCACAGACCTGTGGATGATGTGCTGACTCTGCAGGTAGTCCAGGGCCAGGGTCATCTCACAAATGTAGAGCTTGACAGCTGCCTCACTGAACTGCACGTTCTGCTGCAGGTGGTAGCGCAGGTCTCCACCAAGAAGCAGGTCGACCACCATGAACATGTCCTCCTCGTCCTGAAAGGAGTACCTGGGACCAGTGAGAGGAGACAGTCACCGCTTGCAGACAACCGTGCTGCACTAACACCAGCAGACACCAGACACGAAGAGCAGCTTGTGGACTGGAATGCATGCAGGACGTGCATCTGCAAAGCTCAGGACGTGCATGCTTACAGGAACCCGCTGAAGCACAGCTGACCCTGAAGAAGACCACACATGCAGCTTCGCTTTGTGTTCGGGAGCACAAAGCGAAGGAATTATTTTGAAACTGTTTTTTTTTTTGCACAGTTACAACACAGGTGAACGCTGCACACCTGTGCCACCTCAGTCCGACGTGACCCTGCAGTGGTGAAACCGTAGAGACCTCTCTGTGTGTCAGTGGGAGGGAAGCCTTCGCCATTAAATGTCTCAGCAGAGGTTAAAGACAGACTTTAGCATTGATGCCTGTTTAAGATGATTCTTCATAGTTGATGTTTGTTGGATCAACAACAATGGAATACTCCATATACTCCATATAAATGTAGCTTATTGCAGTTTTCTTCATCAACTTCAGGAATCCACGTTTGGAAGCGTTATTTGATAGAGAGATGTGATCAGTATAAAGCTGATCATAAAGAATAAAAAAACAGGATCTGTCTGCAAAACCTTTTAAAAAAGAGGAAGAAGAGAAGGTGGAAGGTGTATGGCTCACCTGGGCCTTTGCTTCCATGCTTGTCTTCAGAGTTCTACACTTTCTAACTGTAAGTAAATAATACAAGTTAACCCATGGGAGCTTGGTTACTGTGATCAGATGCTGAGCCAAACACCAACTGTTTGAGATCTGCCCTTGTTTTGAAAGAAATCTGAATAAAAAGCAGTGATGACTTTACAGGCTCCTCTCAAGTTTTCACTCAATAGTCGTTGATCTCCAGCTGCTCTTCTTCTTCCAGTGTTTTCTCATCTCTAATGACACTTACAGACTTCAGTCAGTCGGACTCGACTTGCATCAAAATAAAACATTAGATTCAGTTTAAACTTTTGAACTAGAAGACTTCATTTGAATGCAGAAAAAAGTGAACTGTGGGCGGGGCTAGATAAGGTCAGCAGGATTAGGAAAACCCATAATGTTCTGCTGAAGGCTCCTGAGCAGCTCCATGTGTGTGTGACCGACTCTTTTGGGTTTTTCAGGTTTATGTTTAATAATTCAGTTGTGCCCCCCCCTCCTTCAGTTTACAATGAGTCAGCTGTTTCTGTTCCTCTTGGGTTTTTTTTTTCCTGTGTCTTGCTGGTTTGTGCCAGATTCTCTGGTCTTCACACTTTTTGCTCGACTCTTTGGTTTTCATCACCTCTTGGATTGATGGATCAACCGAGTTTCTACCACTGTCTGCTGCGTTTGGGTCGGGTTTAAGCACATTCTACCCTGGAGACTCAAAAAAACTTTAACATGACTGACAAATGTCTGGAAAATGGAGTCAGATTGGTAAAAGGCAACCGTCACCTCTAAAGACGTGTCTGAGCCATTGCTCAGCCATAACTTTGGTTCCAGCTCTAAAAAGAGTCTTCCTCTTTGGTTAAGCGTCTGGGCATTAAGATGAAAACCTGGATTGCTGAAGTTCTGCTGTATTCCTGCTTGAAGGACCTCCACCCAAAGTTCTGGTCATTGCTATGTCGCCCCATTGCGACAGAATCCTCTTCTACAGCTGAAGCATCTGGGCTCCTCAGAGACCCTTCAGCATTTCTCCCTGTTGTCACTGCAGCAACGGCAGACTACAGGCCTTAAAGGTGATGAAAAAGAAAGGCCATTCCAGCTTTTTGTAGATGTTTTTGTTGGCTCAAAGTTGAATTTTAGACATAGACCACCCAGTGTGGCTGCTGTTATGATGGGATGTTTGGGTTGGAGCTCACCTGTGTGATCAGAAAGGCTGTGGTCTTCATGCACGGCCTTAAAAGCAGAGATTACAGTCGGTTTATGGTTGGTGGAGTTAAAGAGCAGTAGACACGTAGGAAAATCCTTTTAAAGTCAAGCAGGGGATAATTGAATTCTTAGAAAAACACAAAAACTACACTTGTGAAAAGCACTAATGCTGACACTTCAAAGAACCATATGCACTTTGTAAATAAACATTTTTAGTTGAAATCAGTCCAAATTTTGAGTCAAAGTCTCCCTTCCAACCATGAATGAAGCGGTAAAGATTTCAGTCTTCTTTGAGTTACTGTTTGCATGCCAACACGGCCTTCAGTGCTGAACAGAAACCCTGTGACAGATTCAAACCTGCTTTGGGAACAAGTCATGAGCAAAGATGATGGTTTTACTGAGGTTACCATGGGCGATACAAGAACATTTTCAATAGGGCTTCTTGTGGGAGAATCAAAGCTGTCAGTCTTTGCACATATTAGCAATTAACGGCTAATTTAAGGAAACTAAAATAGGAATATTTGAAGGGAAAGCCAAAGATTTGAAGACAAACTGGATTCATTGAAATTATGTTTTTTTTTTTTATTGAAACAGGTCTGAATGTGGACATGTCTGAAAGAAGCAGTGATGATCTCTTCAGGATTTAGGGTCAGACGGTTCTGTCCAGACCCACAAGGAGGACTCTAGAACACGCTGGCCTTGCTAAAGCAGCTAGAAGCAGCACAAGAATCAGCCTGAAATAATCAGGCCTGAAAGACAAATGAGAGGCAGCAGAGGAGAGGAGGAGGACATTAGAGGAGGAGGAACTGGATTCTGTCTGCGGAGTTTGAGTGGCCTACATAAAGAGGAGGAGCGGCTGCATGACTCAGTCAGCAGACCCTCAGAATCTCCTCACAGGCCTCCTGTGACTGAGCATTACCTCTCTAACCGTCACCTAAAGACAGAAAACCTCGCTGACCTGGTTTTAAACAGGGAACTTTGAAAGGCTTGTCCTGAAAAGACCCACTTTTAAAGTAAACTTTGAAGTTTGAGACAAAATATTCCTCGAGAACCTCCCAAACTTCTGGGGATCTGAATCATGTTTTTCTGCCACTGCTGTTGCTTTGGAGTCTGGACAGAGAAAAGGGATCTGGATGATTTAGTCTGACGGTGTAGACTGACCAACGCCGAGCTGCAGGGGTTTCATAAACATGTTCATGCTCCGGAAAAAGTCGCCTGCTAGCTGTTGGATCCTCTCTGATCTGATCAAAGCAAACCAGATAGAAAGTAGATGATCTTGAGGAAGGTCCTCCTATGAAACGCTCTGAATCAATGGAGCTGAAGACCAGAGTCTGTCTTCTATCCATTCACCAAATGGCCTAGAATCAGGAATAAAGAACACAAATCTGACCATCCGGACACACGATTCTGACATGAGAGCCATCTGAATGTCCAAAATGTGGTCCCCAAAATTTTAGCCCAATTTCTAAGAGGGCTTTTCCCTGTGAGTTTCACTTGTAGATGTAGACCATTCTCCTATTTGCTTTTGCTGCAGCAACTGAGGTTGCAACCGACTCTCTGACAAAATTAAGCTTTGAAGCTTTCCCATATTTCTCTGCCCTGTCTCACCAGAATAATTCCCATAGGACTGAAGAACCTTCATTAAGGTTTGGAGAGCATCTCTGTGCACCCATGGAAGCACAGAGATGCTCAACTCCAGGTCCTGGTCCTGGAGGAGAACTGGTGGATCCCCTTTTGCAGGTTTCCCTCTCACCTTCCTTTCATCAGTCATCAGTCAACCTTTGACCGTTTTTCTGTTGGTTTGAAACTAAACATTCAGTCATGAACATTCCAGCTGTTCATATCAGGTTGTATTTGGCTCAAGCATTTGTACATTTCCTGTAAGTTTGATCCATGTCTGGACCCCCCCCCCCCCCCCCCCCATTCCAATTATAGTGCTTGTGAAAACTGCTGATTGATTCCTTCCACAGGCCCCCAAGGCCTCCATCCATCCAGTCCTCAGATCAATATTTCTAATGGAGACTGAACGAGGGGGGGCATATCTATGCTCACAACCACCCCTGCTGCTTTCTGTCTGTATCTGACAGGAGGGGGTCCAGTTGGTTACCCCCCCCCCCATTCTTAGGATGAGCTAAGGGGCCATGGAGCCTCCCACTGCTTTACGGTGCACCTCCGGACCCAGTGGCATGACTGGTGATTAGGCTTAAGAGTGTTGTGATGCTGAAGTGGGGTCAGCCTGCGGCCCTTCTCTGCTGGAATGAGGTGACCTTTGCACTTCATGCTCACAAACATCATGTGAAGAACAGAAAAGAGCATTTGTGCACATTTGTGCGGCAGATCATACATTCTTTTTCTAACTGGAGCAGCCTGGACTCCCACACCAGCTTTCTGAGCATTCAGGGCATGGTCGCAGCAATTATTGCCCCCCCCAAAAGGCTGCCTCTGCTGAGCTGATGGGATTCTGTGTGGGCTTTTGTAAGGTTGCTTCCAAATGCCTTCCTTTGAAGCCGGGGCTTCAAAAGCAGAATTCAGGATGACTCGATGGAAGTGGAACCTCATTTCTGACAGAGCAGGCGTGAGGTGCAGACCGTCTTACAAATCCTCTCAGTCTGCTTTTATGGGAACTTCCCCGTCTGCATTCAGAGCCGTCATCACTTCCATCCACAGCAGTCTGGCTGATTTTCCTGTTTCCTTCCAGCCTCTGGAAGCCGTCCAATAAAAGCACTCCTGTGAAGCTTTATCAAAGCTTTCTTTCATTGTTCACTTTTGAAAATTGGCAGATCTCTAAAATCCCAGCTGGTCCATCGCACATCTATTAATAATGTACCAAAAGCTGATGCCAGAAATCCTAATGCTGTGTTTGAAAAGCCAATGGATGAGGCAACTGTCAGATCTCTGGGGGTTTGTGCCCACGCAGCCAAACAATTATTTTCCTTGTTGTTTTACAGTAAAGAGACAAAAGGAAGAGGAAGCCGAGCTCTCTTCAGTCCGCTCTCATTACCTGCCTGGAGGAGATGTTATCTCTAGCAGCATCTATTTATTGTGGAGCGCAGGTGCAGCATCCTGCGATGCACACAACCGCTGGAGATGCAGAGTGGCTTTTCAATGCGTCTCTCTGGTCTTAGCAGAAAAATATGAACTTTGGAGTCACGGTGCACATGTTAAAGTCATGCAAAGAAGATGCTGGTTAGAGTTTAGAGGATTTCCCTGCACGTCTGCCCTGTGTGGTTCAGGTGAAGACATCACAACAGCCTCATCCTTCTCTTAAGTCAAGTGGCTCCAAAGCTTTTTTTCTTCACTTTAAATGTTCACAAATGCCAACCAATCTGAAACCTCTTCAAAGCCACAAACATTCAAGGAAATGGTCAGGCAAAAGAAAACAAACTTATTGAAAAAACATAAAAAATATATCCTGTGATGATAAAAACCCAGAGTGATGACGAAATCCTATAATTAATCTTTCCTGGCAGCAAGCACACATGTACTTCCTCCTTTGACGGGAAGCCTGAAGCGCCCAGCTTGATCCAGACGAATGAGAGGTGTCACATGATCTGCAGGTCAAGACTACAAGCGCAACGCCGACATTTGTGGTTTAGAGGCTGGAAGCATGTTACTCTGCATGTTTGCATCCCACTGCGGAAGTGACTCAGTCAAAGTCACTGAAAAAGACGAGAAATGAGCATCAGATCATAGAAAACTCTCACTTCCTTCTTCATGTTTTTCAACTGTGAGTTTGAGGCATCTCCTCTTCATCATCTCAGCATCTAAACATGCATTCTGTTGGGTTCTTTTTCCAACTCCTTAGCTTTTTCCAACAGCTTTTGTGTGTTTTTGAGAACTTTTTTCCTCAGCCCACCTTCTTCCTTATGCCAGCTTCTCCTGTAGTCTTCATCACTTCCTACCTCCCAGTTTCCAAAGAACTGGCAGAGAATCATTCTTTTTTCTGTTGGTGACCACCCCCTGTTCTAATTTCAGAGAGAACAGAATTGATAAATTAAACAAAATTTTCCTATATTGCCGTTATTGTTTTACTGTAAACATAAAAGGACAAAATCCTCCCTTGGAGGCAAAAGCTTTTTTAGTTTTCTAATGTCACATTTTTAACGTCACAGTTTTCTAAATTTCCAAAAGCTAATATATAAACGTGTTCATCCTTTTCTATCTAGTTTACAAAGTAAATTACAAAGTAAATCTTCCAAACCTCTTCTAGAGCTGTAATTTTTTTTATTATCTAAAAAAGAAAGCAATTCAACATTTTAGTATCTTCATCAAAGATTTACAGAAACATTTAGAAAAGTTTTGGACCACTTCTTGATCCCTGTGGGACTCCACATAGAATTTAGTTTAGTTCTGACATTGTTTTATTTATTTACAAAGGTTGTTGTGTATTTTCTGAAAGTCCTCCTCATCCTTTCTGCTCTAGTTTTAGAATAATTACTGAACAACTACCCTTCAGTAAGTGTTTAAACATGAAAGATTGATCTGACAGCTGAGTTACAGTGTAAGCATTTCTCTGAATATGAGAAGAAAAAGACATTTTTTGCTCTGATTCTTTCAGAAATGGGAAGGCCTTTGGAGAAACGCTGCAGTGAGATGGACAAACCCTTTTTGGAGGAGGTGCCACACTATCAATTCCCACCTACCTTCAATGATAAAGTGTTTTTGTCACTGAAGGGCACCTAAAATAGCGCCGTATGCGGCGCTGCCCAGTACATGGAAAACTGGAACACAGAAGGTTCTGGCGGCCTCGTCCTCCCACAGGGACTTAAAAAGCACACAGAGCCACTGCAGCGCTCATTAAAACGCCCTCAGTTTGTTGGAGGAGAGAAACTTTTCTCTCAGGAAGCATCTTCTTTGCTGAGCTAACTTCCCTCAGAATCGGGTCAGATAAGGAGACTTTGTGTCGTTCATCCACACACCTCATCGACAGGGACGGTTTACTTTATTCCAGGGAGGGAGGAGCTTATGGTACGAATGCTGGGCTGGTCCCTGACTGTACCGGGACATCCAGCCTGAAAGGAGCGCCGATCAAACAGAGCATCCTCCTGTCACTCACACGTTCCACCTGAGGAGAACCGCTTCTCTGAAACGATCCGGCATGCTTCACATTTCCTTTCTGAAACAATCTCTCAGCTGAATTAAACTTTTCCCACGTTTGCGTGCCAAAGACGTGCAGGCGGCAGATGGAAAACAATCCTCCCAAACATCTATTTAAAGGCTGCAGCAGACCTGGGAGGGAGCATGCGTTTGGGGGGTCTCTGGAGGCTGAGCACACCAAGCGCACACACAAGCAAAGCAGGCGAGCAACAACAGACCACACTGAAAGTGTAAAAACATGGGATAGTCACCAGAGATTTACTAAAAAAACATGTTCAATTTCCTGAAGGATCTCAAGCTCTCTAAAGACGTTTCGGACCTCATCTCTCTCTATGCACTGCTGTTTGTTCATGTACTTCATGGCATACATCTTCTCTGTGTCCCTCTTTTTCACAATGCATACCTGCAGAAAGAGGGGCAGAGTGGAGGGGAGAGAGAGAGAAAATATACGTGTTAGTGTAAGTCAGAACAAACTTCTCCAGAAAAACTCATAGACACAAAGTTGGATCTGAAGGTCGTGCAGAGTTGAGTCCTCAAGATCAATTCAATTCAGTTCAGTTCAGTTCAATTCAATTCAATTCAATTCAATTCAATTCAATTCAATTCAATTCAATTCAATTCAATTCAATTTTATTTGTATAGCCCAATTCACAACAACAGTCGTCTCAATGGGCTTCGTACCGGTAATTGTACGGTAAATATGCAATCAAAAAGGATCATAAATGCATAGAATTCAATAGGATAATACTAAACTTTAACTAAACAGACTAACTAAACTGGACATCCCTGCCCTCAGACCCGCCTTCACAGTAAGGAAAAACTCCTAAAAAAACAGGAATCCGGAAAAAACAGAAGAAACCTCAGGGGTGTCCACATGAAGGGGGGATCCTCCCCCAGGACGGACAGGCGATGGTACCAGAACTCATAGAGAAGAATTAGCTTATCTAACTGTACAACTACATACAGTCAGGACCATGAATACTTGGACAGAGACACATTCTTTCTAATTTAGTTTCTGTACATTACCACAGTGAATTTTAAATAAAACAACTCCGATGCCCCCCATGAGGGGAGTGGGAAAAGGGGACAGTCCATGAATCGCACTGCACCAAACAGAGGAATGGAGAACTAAATGATAGATAAATGATCAAGAATAGAGGAGAGAAGGAGAGTAGAAGTAGATGAGAATAGAGGACAGAACCCCAGTGCACCATAGTTTCCCCAGCTTCAAACTTCTAGCAGCCTAACAACTAATTGTTATTGTTAAGTTTAATTTAAACAAATTAACAGTAAGGTAAATATTCTCTGAACACTAGCTAGTCTGACAATAAGCCTGTCCACCATCCATCAGATCCATCAGAGCGACCACCTCTAGTGGAGAGACCCCCTCCAGCCTGAAGAGCTTCTTTCTAACACAGACTTTAGATGCACAATCAGCCCAGCATGAAGGACATTCAGGTGTAGTTCAGAGGAGAGACTCCTTCCAGCGGTCACACAAACGGTCACACAAACATTTATGCCCAAAACCGTTCTGCAACGTCCAGCTGAAAGAAAGAAATCTGTTTGTGTTTTAGCCGAACTTTAAATAATTACACGTGTTGGATGGTGCTCATGTCACTAAAACCTGCAACAGGAAGTAAAGTTTGACATGAGAAGAAAAGCATGAAGATCACATGATGAAAAAATTCTCTGGATTTAGATTTTCATTTCAAAGAGGTTTCAGCTCTTATCCATTCTCAGACAGCTGCTGATCCATTTGACCTGCTGATGTGTTTGTCCATTAGGAACATAACAGCCACTCAGCATTTTAAAGGCAGAAAACAGAACAGAAAACCATCTTTAAGTTTAAAGAATTCCTGACTAAAATAACCTCATTTGATTAGCAAAACTCCTAATATTTATAGTTGCAGTTGTCCTCAACCCAAACTGTATTTTGGTCTCCTGGGTTTACTGGATCTATCCATGAGTCCACGACAGTGAGCACTTCAGGTGATAGCTTCAAACTAAAGGCTCCTCCTTCAAAGGTTTTCTCTGTGCTTCCTCCTAAAATCTTGATAGGCCTCCTCTCTAACAGCTGATTGTTAGGTGGTGGGGGGGCATCTAGTTTTCACAGAAACATTTCATTTTCATACCAACTCTCCAAGAGGAATACAGGCTGTTTTCTGCGGTTGTGGAAATGCTAGAGGAGATTCTGCTCCTTCAGCTGCTCGTCTTCCTCACAAGCACAAAGGACAACGGCAGCAAAGCAGCAAGAGCATCAATCATCTCTCAACAGTTTAGAAAAAGATGAATGAAACCGTGACGAGGAATCTGATAAGCTCCAAATAAATGCTGTTTTTCCAGTAAAGCTTGATTTCTTACATTTACATATCTGACTTCCTGAGTTCATAGAAACAACAGAAGCAAAAACAAAATGTTGCATTATTATCTACTCTACAGCCCTAAAAATGAAAATCATTCTTGGACCATTCAGTGAATTCTGCTAGAGGGACTTCCAAAGGTTTCATCACAGCCACTCAGCTCCTTTCTTGGCTGGGACACTTGGATTTCATGACCCAGGCCCACAAAGTC
Organism: Oryzias curvinotus; assembly: GCA_023969325.1. NCBI lineage: Eukaryota > Metazoa > Chordata > Actinopteri > Beloniformes > Adrianichthyidae > Oryzias > Oryzias curvinotus. Next base: position 22,197,291 of record CM043720.1, read on the forward strand.
AGAGTTCCAATATATTCAGTCAAAATCCAGAATCTGATGGTTGATGCAGCATCTACTCTATATTATGTTGGTTTAAATCATCTGCATTTATGTCTTTTATGCTTTTCCTGATTCTATATGCTATCCTTGCATCACTTTGGGCCTCCCTGGCTGTTGGTGGAAGATGCTCTAGAAATGAAGAAATGACAGGTGAGCAGAATTTCATGACTTTCAGTTCAACCCTGTCAGCTAAATGATCCTCCTTTTGGTCCTTTTTTAATTAACAGCAACAAAGAAGTCCGAGTTTCTCATTCAGTAACTTCCTCACACATCCAGTGCTGAGAAATCGGGTTATTATTCCAGTCAGTGAACTCATCATCGTAAAGGACGGTGAGGTGCATCACTCACATCCTGCAGCCAGCGAGAAGTTTGCTGGGAACTTCAAAGACAAATGTAAAACTTCAGAGATTTTTAATGCATGTGGGCAAAAAAAAAAAAACGTATCAATTCCCCTGAAAATTCTAAAACCTTTACAGCTAAAAACTCTGGGGGTAAAAAATCTGCTCAAAGTGAGGAAAAAGAAAAGAAACACTGAGTTCAGGCTCACCGGCACTGATGTGCTAAAAGTCCTGGTTATTATGAAACAAGCTGAAAGTGAGGATTTTACTATTACTCTTCTACCTGAAACATCCCATAATGCAGACATCATGCTGTATGTGTCTGAGCCTCTCGGGGGTGGGTGGGGTGGGGGTGTTCTGGCAGCAGCATGGAAATGCGGGGGAGTGCTGACGAAGTTTGACCTGAAACTCCAGAGTCCTGACATTTCACACTCTCATTAAAATGGGAGGACAGTGGGGGGGGGGGGGGTCTGGAGCTGAAAATCAGTCTGATGGTGTGTGCCCCCCCCCCCCCCCACACACAGCCCCTCAACCCACACTGACTGAACCTTTCATCCACCCAATCTCTGGGCAGGACACTTTAGACCTTCTGCACCGTGACCACAGGAGACGAGATCATGTGATGATCAGGAAGAACGATCAGTCAGAGACGCATGTCCTTCAGGAGATGAAGACCCACAAAGGGATGTTTTCACATGCAGCACTCAGACTGGAGTCACACTGACAGCAACTCACTGATTCAAACCAACAGTCCAGAGACTCCAACCTGAATTTGACACAAAAAAAGTCATCTGTGTCTCTAGTCGTAAGTTTATGGGTTTTTTTGTTTCACAGTAATTGGTTACTTTTGTAAATCTTTTGTGCCACATTACTGGGTAAACATGACCAACACAACCACAAAAGAAGGGATAGATGACCCCCCCATGTAAATCTGAGGGAAGTGAACGGACCGTGAAGCATCAGGAGAATTGTTTCTTGTTTTAAAGGTGCGTCACATGATCGACTGAAGGAGTTATCACAGTCTGCTCCAGAAAACTAAGTCATTCTCATCACTTCTGCTCATTTTCAGTTCCAGAGAAACTGTCAAAAACAGACTCATGCGTGAGATTAGAATTCACTTTTGTTAAACCGTCAATCAAAGCCGGATGGCTTTCCATCAGAAATCCTCTTCCTACACAGCGGCTTTCCCGGATGCCCTGGTGCATTTCTTCTGACACTTCTCTTCAGAGCGCCGCATTTTCCTTTTTTAGAATATTAATAATGACGTGTCAATCATCCCACGCTATCTGCACACCTCAGCAGCTGGTCAACCGAGTGAAATGATGACTTCAGAAAGGGTTATTCCTTTATTCATAGAATTTATTAGCAATTCAATGCATTATGGCAGCTGTGAAGAAAAGTGAACAATTTAGAGGTGAGAGGAGTGATAACACGCTCCGCTGGGTTTTGCATATGAATGGAGGCATTTCCAGCCGGTCTCCAGAACTCCAGCAAGTTTATGCAAAACAGCAGACGGCAGGGATGGGAACACTTTCTGTCCATCCTCTATGAATGCAGTTAGAATGATTCCACTCATTCCTAAAGATCAACCTAATATGTTTTCATTGATTGATTTGTGATTAAACCGTTTGAATCAAAACAAGAGAAAATCTGATCTGCTCAGAGTTTGAAGAAATGTGGGAAAATTCTAAATTCTGGATTCACCAAACTCAAGGCAGAGCAGAAGAGCAACAACAGCTGACATTCAAGTAAATGTGGGCGGGGCTCAATTTTCCTACTGTCATTTCTCACGTGTGTTAAAACTTCACAAGAATCAAACAGTCAGTCATCAATCAACGTGAACAGTATGTGGGGGCGGGGCATTCAGAAATACAGCAGAAAGGCGAATCAGAAGAAACCCCTCAGTCTCTTGGAGGTGCGTGAGCCTCGTGTTCACAGTCAGAGAGCCCACCTCAGCCGGGTTGAGCTGTGTGGGACCGCGGTCGCCGTGGTACCTCGCTCGAGTCTGCCTGGTGGGGTTTGTGTAGATGCAGAAAAACAAACTTTCCGAGTCGTGACTTTGTTTTTCTGCAGCACAATCATTATCTAATCAGCACTGAGGAAGAAAAACGGCACCAATAAGGAGGAGATGTGCAGCCAGCCTCTGGACTTCATCTCCCTCGCTCTTACGACCGACTCCAAGAAAAAACATCCACTTTGTGAAATAAAGATGAATGCACAAACACATCTGAGGATTTCTACAGGCACCAGAAGTAATCTGATTAACACGCAGCAGGAATACTCAGAGCAACGAATCAATAGTTCAACAATCCCTACAAAAAAATGAAGGCGACTTAATGAGAGAAATCTCAGAAAAGAGAGTCACAAAATCTGCTGGAAAAGTCCACAGAGACTCAGGGTGACCTATCTGCTGTGTGACCCATCTGCTGCAGATCGGAAAACTAATTTTAAATTCCACGGAGATGAAGCGTCCAGCCCTAACTCCAGTCTTTGAGCCAGCTGCTGGATAGGACGAGGAAGTTAAATCCTGAGGTCACTGGATAATGATTTTATGAGCAGCTGGAGAATTAAACGTGAAGATATAACAAATACTCCAGGTTTCAATCTAAGAACTCTTTTTGAAAGCCCTCTGCACAATTCCACTTCTTTTATGGCAAGTCCTTTGGTTTGCCTAAGAAGGCTGCAGTGTTTTCAGCTTCTTTCAAACTTTTCTTCTCCAGGTGTTGACAGCTTCTGTTAAGAAGAGAAACACTAGAACCGGCCTTCCTTCTGGACTTCCACTGCTTACCTGAGCTGCAGAATGATGGTGCTTCAGTCCACGCTCAAAACATCATTAACATCCTTTCATGAGGGCTTCATGCAGCAGAGAGGAGGAGGTTCAATCCCCCCGTACACCTCTCATCCCTGACACCTGCCGGCAGGCGAGCGGCAGGTGAGTTCAGAGCTTCAACAGAGGACCCTTCACACGGAGCAGAAGCTGAATTTTAAGAGTGCTCATGGCTGATGGGAGACTTCAAAAACGATTTTCAGTGCTCCAGCCCAGAGTAAAGTGGTAAATCTATTCATCACAGTCCAGCAGAGAAGCTCTAGCCTTGGGAATGACACCTTTACATGAAATCTGAAGAAATCTTAAAGGTAGTCTTCTTCTTGAAGGAATGCCTTCTAATGTTAAAGTGTGTAAAAAGGAACTTTTGTTTATACTAAAATCTCTGTAAGATTTTACATCCATCCATCCACCCATCCATCCATCCATCCATCCATCCATCCATCCATCCATCCATCCATCCATCCATCCATCCATCCATCCATCCATCCATCCATCCATCCATCAGCTTCCTCCAGCTCCTCAGGGGGGATTCCAAAGAGCTCCCTGGTCAGCTGAGAGACGTAGTCTCTCCAGCATCTCCTGGGTCTTCCCCGGGATTTAAGTCCAGTTGGACATGCCCAGAGGCATCTGAACCAGATGCCTTGACCGCCTCAACTAACTCCTCTTGAAGTGGAGGAGCTCTACTCTCAGAGTGACTGAGCTCCTTCCCCTATCTCTAAGGGAGCCCCCAGCCACCTTGCAGAGGAAACTCATTTCACCTCATTCCCTCAGGCTTAACCCTTGTGCTATCCTAGGCACTTTAACATTGGGAGTGGGGTCATCTAGACCCACTAGACAGTGCGCTGAACCTTTTTTCTTCAATGATTTGTGATCTTCACTGGTGTCCATGGATTACATGAAATCCTCTCCACCTTTATCCACCTTTATCATGGTAGGGAGAACACGTCAATGTAAGGGTGGGGTCATCTGGACCCCATAGGTCTGGGATAACTCAGAGATCATGGCCATTTGCATTTTAGATCAAAGATTGACCTGTTACTTGAGAGCTTCCCACTGTCTGACTCAGCTCTATTTTCCCTATGACGGGGCAGCATAACGATCACATGACAGCAGACACTGCACTAATCTAATCTAGTGTCAGACAACAACTACAGAGTCGTTCAGAGACCCTACGGTGTCTTTGTCCCATTCACACTGATGGACCTGCTTGCATTGAAATAATGTTTGTTACAGACAAACCGTGACGAGCACACATGTCCAACAATAGAACACTATCAGGTTCAGATCCGTGTGGCCATTCCTCCTAATCCTCCCTTATGTGATTTTCCACGTGGACAATGGAGTCCCAGGACGTCCTGGTACTTTCAACTACTGTTTGGCCCATTAGCCAAAACCATGGTCATAGACCTATACCTTGCCTGTTGGCAAAAGGACACATCGTATCAGTTAAGTTAAACTTGATATAAATAAGACAGTTGAATGTTTTTCCACAAATCACACTTTATAAATGTACATGCAGAAGATTTTGAAATGAGAAAAAAAATTGTCTGAGAATTTGAATATATCTTGGGGTTTGTAACCGTGTTAAATTTAATTGGTCTAATTTTAGATTTATTCAGCCACATTTGTCGCTCCAGGCTGCTATAATGTTTATGCATGCTATGGTTTTGTCACACATGACATATTGTCATGCACTAAAACCCATCAAATCAATTTAGAAACAAACAATTAAATACTGGAAAAAAACACTGATTTATCACCATTTTTACCATTTTATGAAACATAAAGTGTTAAGCTGAGTTCTTAAGAATAAAAAAGTTTTTAATAATGCTGGTTTAACCCTAACTCTCCACTTGACCTGTTTGTGTAAATGAGAACGAGCTCCCAAAGAGTGACAGGGTCGGTGTGAGGAAACGGCATAATTCCTCTGCAGGGAAGAGTCGGAGCGCCCTCTCAGGAATAGCAGGACGAAGTTGGAACGCAGAGTTTTAGAGACGCTTCTACATTCAATGTGGGTAAAAAACACATCAGAAACTGGCTCTGAGCACAGCACACATGCTGACGTTCAATCTAATCTCCCTTAGTACGATCAATGCCATCATGTCTTTTATATGAACTTTAACACTTTGTAATGTTTGTACTTTTATCAGTATTAATGTCTGTCATTTTCATAGATATTTGTAATTGTTGTTTTTAGCTTTTTTAGGTAGACTATTCTAACATCTGTCCTGGGACAAAAGATGACAAACAGCCGCTGGGCTAATTCTGACTCATTGCATGTGATGCTGTTAATGTGTGCCGTCCCCGACAGAGAAATAAAAATGTGTGAGGTGACCAGTCAGCGTCATGGAGATCCCAATAATCTGAGATAAAAATCCAACTGAAGAAAATCTCCTCACAATGTTCAGGAGGAGAGCAGGCCACGTGACCAGTGGTAGAGTCCGGGCAAGCGGGCCTGAGAACCCAACGCTGGCTGGAGAGTCGCTGGACATATCTGGTGTGACACACCAGATATGTTCTTTTGAACACTGTTATTTACTTTTGATTGAAGGTTTACATGAATGATTTTATAGAGGAATGCAACCAAAGTACAGCTGAGGCTGCAGAATCCTTCTTGTTTTTCCGCTTACACCATGGCTTTCACCCAGCCGTGTTTCTGCCATGTTTTCAGCAGCAAAAAGAGGTCGTATTTCTGGGAAAAAGAGGAGGCGGGGCCTTATTTAAAAGGGCTCTTGTTAGAACAAGGAAAAGCAAAAATATTCAATTTATGATTTTTTTGAAGAAAACTAAAGGTTGCTGATATGATTCAGACCTGAAACAGCTCGATGTGCTCCGTGTAGCAGCTCACATTTAACTACAGATGCAAAGACAGAAACACATTCATACCATCTAGCTGCTTCCCTTTCAGCATGCTGGTGCTTTAACTTTGCATCGCTGTCACACTCCCTAGGCTTAATGGGACACTTAAATACAACAGAGCCTTGAGTCATTGAAGCTTTTTAAAAAGATAAAACGAGTGTGGTGTGCAGGAGGCCATTATCCAGACACCTCCATTAGTCACAAACTACATTTTCAAAGTAGTCTGGTTGGGCAACGTTGCATAAACACAGAATAATTGATTTCTTTTGCTGAAGAAGATGAAGCAGATCAAAATGAAGAAGGCTTCAGACGTGACTTCTGCAGCTCTTCATGTACAGCACATTCACCAGATGAGCTCTCAATCGCTAATGTAAAACCACAAGCAAAACATTTTTGTCTGAGCAGCAACTCAGTCATGTTTCTTCAGTTTCTCAGCCTCAGAAAGGAAACTTTCAGACGGGGATGTGTGATGTTCAAAGGTTTCTTATGCCATGGTTCGGGTGAATACTCGATTCTGATTGGCAGCTGGGTGTGGATAAAAAAGTGATCATGCTCAGCTGTAAGAGAAGTTCTGGTCACATTGCTCAAATCTGACCTAAATGCTGGAACCACAGAAACTCAGAACATAGATGGATATACGTTATTCCACAGTTGATCCCAACAGCAAAACAGTAGAAAAGACATGTGGGATTTTTAGGATTTCCTTTAGTCTGCTTGGTGAATTTGGTCTTTTTGAAGACTGAAATGTAGCAGAAGAGAGAATAGAATATAAAAAGGAGGAGATAAAACATAAGGAGGAATTTTGTTTCTTAGAAACAAACTTTATCCTCATCATCTGGACAAAAACAAGAGGGGAACTTTCTCTCTGAACTGATTTATTTCACGTTTCATGTCGATCTGCATATAAATCACTTTCTTCTGCAGCTGCTGAGAAAGGTAGTTGCAAGCTCTGCAGCCGTTACCATGACAACACGTCACACTGCCTGTCAAATGGGACGCTTTTTAAGAAAAATCATTTTATAAATTTTACAAATAATTTCAAACATAAAATAACAAGATCAAAGAACTAATACTTGATTGAATACTTCTTTGTTCTGTAAGTGACTTTGGTATAAGCAGGATAGATAGATAGATAGATAGATAGATAGATAGATAGATAGATAGATAGATAGATAGATAGATAGATAGATAGATAGATAGATAGATAGATAGATAGATAGATAGATAGATAGATAGATAGATAGATAGATAGATAGATAGATAGATAGATAGATAGATAGATAGATAGATAGATAGATAGATAGATAGATAGATGACTTTATTAATCCCATAATGGGGAAATTTCATTTATCTGTGGCAGCAAAAACGACATTCAGAAATAATCAATATAAAATAACATAAAAAAGGACATAAAAATGACATTCATATTAAATTATTGAAAATTATTATGAAAATTATTATTAAAAATGAGATTCATATTAAATAAATAAATACAGCTGCGAAACTGTAAAAAACATATAAATACTTTTATTTATTTTTTTTCAAATACAGAAATAAGTAATGTAATAAAGTACACACCAAAACAAACAACTGTTCAGGAACAAAAACAATTCTAAAACAGCAACAACTGCAACAAAAGTAAATGAATAAATGAGTGAAAGAAAGAAAAACACCCCTGGGACCGTGGAGTGTCACTATAACATGGTGTTGTACAGTCTGATGGCTGTGGGGAGGAATGACCTGTGGTAGCTCCTTCTTGCACTGTGGGTGCAACAGTCTGGTGCTGAAGGAGCTGGTCAGCGCCTCTAGAGTTTGGTGCAGGGGGTGGGAGGGGGTATCCATGATGGATATTAGCTTAGCTAACATCCTCCTGTCCGCCTCCTCCTCGATGGACTCAAGTGTGCAGCCCAGGACAATAATGCCTCCAGAGAAAATCTGGACGACTCAGCTGTTCTCAAGTAAAAACAAGCAGCTGAAATCATGAAGAACTTGATGATAAACTCACTACAAAGTCTTTCTGCTCTAATATTATAGCCACAGTCAGTTCTATTTTTGAAAAAGTTATTTTTGCCTTTTGATAGAAGCAATAATGAATATTCTGTGAGGTTGAATTCTTTTTGGTCCACATTCCTCCTGTGTTTCCATGTTGATGCTTTAACAGTTTGGGCTGTTTTGAGTTCATCTGTGTGTTTCTCTGGTTCTGCTGACAGCAGGTCGGACCCTCAACCCTCCCCAGCTCTTTTCTCCCCGCAGTTTGCTGCAGCCACAGGCTCTGAGGCTGTCTTCCTTTTGGCTTTCTTGTCATGGTTCAGATTCTGGTCTTTTCAAGCTGAAATGTATCTTTAAAAAGTTGGGCTCTGCTCCCCAGCTGCTCTTCTGACAGTAAAGCAGTTTTTGAATTAGTCAGTCATCATAGAGGTGTGAAATATTTTCCCGTTGCTCGATCTTTCAAACACAGAAACCACAGAATCCAAAAGGAGTCTGGGAATGAAAGAAGCAAAGATTGCTTTGTGTTTGAGTGAAATGCAGCTCAGACTGAGACTTTGAGACAAACTGGGCAGAAAAAGCAGTTTCTCCTTTGATTTCATGAGGAAGAAGCTCTGGACCTTTCTCAGACAGTATTGGGTTCACGCTTGTCTCTTCAAAGAATACGACCCTGAGCGGTGCAGATCCAGAACCGGGTGCAGTTCTGCCTGAGGTGTCGGTCTGAAGGGGATGTGGAGGCGGGTCAGAGTCTCAGCGGGCTGTCCCTGTTTGATAAAAGGAACACCGACTCTCAAAAAACCAACCCAGGCGTCATTTAGACACATTTGAGATTTAAAAGGCGGAGCCGTGGTTCTCTGCTTTGTGTACACAGACCTCCCACTGGGTAATGTCAGTGTAATGCGCCTCTTCAACACATGCACTGCCTAAGTGCTTATTAGCTCGACATCTCACTGCTCTGAAAGGCCTCTTTCATGTTGCTCTTCAAAGTGAAGGCTCCCTGTGAACTCCAAGGGTATCTGCATGTTTGCTCTTCTGCCCCCACCGCGCCGCCACGGACGACGCTCCCGTCAGCCGATGTCCTCCGGCAGGAGCCCAGCAGAACCGGGTAGGAGCAGCCTGGGTGGGTTTAGAAGCCGTGAAAACAGAGTGGTCACATGGGAACCGCGCTGCTGGAAGAAGAACGGGCCAGGCAGGGAGAGGACATCCTCCATGATGAGGAGGAGAGTTTCATTTTCAGAACAACACCTGGGATCTTTGGGATTTCAAAGCTGGTAAAAGGACCACAAGGCCAAAAAGCAGGTTTTCATTGTGGCCACGCCCTTCCTCCGTCTTTTCCACAGGCAGCAGTAACAAGTTTTAGCCCCCCCCCCAAACAACAAGTGATTCCTGAGTGAGAAACGCCACTCTGCCGCCGTGATTCACGTTCCATTGACTGTAGGAGGCGGAGCTCCTAGATAGGAAGATCGCCCTTTTTTGGAACAATGTTTAGGTGGGCGGAGTTAACCCCAGTCAATGTGACAATCCACTTCATGGTTTCACTTGCTTTCAGGATCCTGTGGGCGCCACTGGCGATGAGCTGATCAGATGATTATATCACATAATTGATAAATTAATGAAGGAGTCTGCAGTGAAACTGTGTTACCGAAAACATCACCAAGGTAACGCATGTATGTTGAAAAGCTCCAGTGCTGTGCTTTTAGAGAAGCACACGAGGCAAACACAATTTCAGGGTCTGATAAATACGTCGTCCTGAGAGAAGCAGGAACATTTTTCTCTTTCATTTGGTTCGTCCCTCCGGGTGTCCTGCTCTGTTTGCTGCTGTCAGCCTGCAGGAAAGTGAGTTTAGGAGTCTTCCTGCACGGCTCCCTGATGCACCAAAGCAGCTGTACTCCGGGACGGACTTCCAGCAGTCAGACGGGGTAAAGCATGGCAGTGCAGTGAGGAAGAAACGGTGCCGTCTGCTCATTTATGTGCAGGATTCATGTCCCGAAACACAGTTAATGACTGACAGCGGCGCGCAAGAGGCCGTCACACACCAAGGGCACTTTTTTCTGACAGCTGTCGGGCCTCCGTCTTTGACAGCTCCAGAACACGGAACCACACGGAACCGACACGGGGGCAGCACATCTGTGGAAACGCCTACCTCCACGTGCTGACAGGAATTTTACCCCCAACAACAACAAGGTGAAGTCAACGTGCAAGTTAGGAAGACATGAGTGAAAACTATGGAAGGGATTTCTGCACACTTTGGAAAAGTGTCTGCACAAACAGAAATGTAATTGTAAAAACAGTATTTAGCAGAAAACAAAGAATAAAGAACAAAAGATACAAAGCAACTGTGGTGAATTTTCGAAGACAAGGACAGCAGATCTCCTACAGGTGTTGCTTTATTATACTAATGGAGACAATCTGAAATATTAGATATATTAGAATAGAAATGGCTTCTCCCAGAGAACTCTGAAGTTTGCAGCTGCTTCCCCCTCTGAAACACTGTCAGGTGATCTGGGGTTTGATTGGTAGCCCTGAGAAATCCACGAGCAGCCATGATTGAGTTTTCTGAAGTGGTTCTCCGTTTCTGGCTGAGACAGACGGCCGGTTGGAGAAGGATGCTCTGGATGCAGATGGAGGAGCAGAACTTCAGGAGATGCTGGGCTCATGCTCGCTGGCTCAGACCTGTACAGCCCAGGTAGAAGAACGTTTGGAGGTTTTACAACATTTGCTTTTCTGATTTTATTAAAGTTTGTTGGCAATATTGGTGTTTTTTTTGGAGGGGGGTACATCTCTGAGCCAACATTTCTACAAAAATACAGCTTCAGATAAGTATAAATAGTCCAATAAATAAAAGAGCATGAGCTCTGTAGAAAAGGCTTTCAGCAGATTTATGTGTCCTAAAGCTGTTGCAGCCATATGCTCCCTGCTTTTATTGGCTGTGCAGCCGAGCTTTGTGCCGGGAGAGCGGGGAGAGCGGAGTGCAGCAGAAGGCTCTCATTTCTGGGTTAAAAGGTTGCCTGGAGCTACGCTGAATCTGGGCTCCAAAGCTGCTGCACGCTGTAAACGGATCCTGACCTTCCCACCTGCAGCTGGGAGGTAAAGCGGAGGCCTTTGTGAGGATGTGTGGCTTCGTTGTGCGTCTTTAATGCAGGCGGACTCAAGAGTGTAACGACAGGAAGCCAAACAATGACATTAACACAGGCTTCATCATTGTCTGACCTTTCTGCAGACAGATATCTTTGTTCGACATGACGAGCACAGTCAGCGTCTCTCCTTCTGCTTTTCCTTCGGGTGTCTGCTCATTTCTCTGTCTCCATGCTTGCCTAATAAGATTTTTTCCTGGTAAAATGTCCATGTGGCACAAGTGAAGAAGAGGAGGGGAACGCCAGCTGAGGTCCTCCACCACCTCTGACCTTTCTTGTCAATCTGCATCCGCGTCCCCCTCACAGTCTGGATGTGAACCTGGACATGTGACTGTTGGCGTCAGGGAGCTGTCATTGAACTGCTGTCGCTGCCAGATCACCACTTCCCCCGGAGAGCCCGGACTCTAATGAGCCCTCCAGACGAAGGATCAGATCCCAGAGCCGAGAGGACGGAGGGGTAGAGGGGGGCGAGGTGAGGAGCTCCAGGGAAAAAGTAGGAAGCAAGAGAGGTGGCGCTGGGAAGCAGCAAGCAATTATCCTTCCTCTGAGGCAGAGCGTGGGGCCTCCAGAGCTGCAGCTCCGCTGGGAGATGAAGGCCACCAAAGTACCCGTCCTCACTGCACCTACCGGAGCAGAGATGCTCCAGACATCAGACACACAACTGTTCAAACCCTGTCAGAGCCAAGCTTTAGCCTGTGCAAACACAGACTTCACTAACACTCTGTGCTACACAATTAAAAGATGCCTAAACCCTTAAAAGTCAGTGACGCTTTTCAAAAGCTGCTAGAAGCTTCTGGAAAATGTCTCAAGTCCAAAGTCTGCAGCAGCACAGCTTAGAAAAACAAACGTGGAGGTCTTTGTTTTGGACGGCTGTGATCAAGTCCAGAAACCCAAACGAGCAGGAAGCATCGCGGGGACGTTAGTGGTCAACGTAGTGACAGACAAAAAAAGTCAGGACGACGATGCCTCAATGATCCTCAGGTCATAGCTGGAAAGTGAACTCTGTTGTGCAACACTACAGTGTGAATGAAGTGGGACTTTCCATGCCAAAGAGTTTGACCTAAGCAGAGGGATCATGGTTTGAATGCTCAAATCTAAAGATGTGTGAAGAGCTGGAGAAGGTTTCCTCGTTTGTGAGGACTCAGCTGTTCATCATGAAAACTCGGCTGTTCAGTTACACAGCTTTTCTTCAGATAATCACCCCAAACCACATGAGTGTTACTTCAGAGGACCGACCAGGTTTTAGCTGTGAAGAGAATTCCTCTCACCGCCTGGAAGGATCCATCGTTTCTGTGGAACATTGGGCTGCTGAGAGCTTTGCTCGTTCTCGTCGCTCTCCAGGTTTCCCCATCACTCCTCGCTCAGCTGTGAGTGCAGATGCCAGTCAGTCGCTCGCTGTTGGGGGCTCTTCGGCTCGGTGCCACTCCCCCTGTGGATGCCAGGCAGAAGAGGGCTACTCTCTCTGTGGGCTCCCCCATAGGGGCCTGCAGGGTTACTCTTGTTGAGACGGGCCTCAGCAAAAAACACCTGCTAGTTTTGGCTCCTGACAGATCTGCTTGTTGAGCTCAGATTCTTCTACCAAGGACCATAAAGAGTCTTCAGTACCTCCCTGTGTGTGTGCATGCGTGTGTGTGTGTGTGTGCATGCGTGTGTGTGTGTGTGTGTGGTGGGTGTATCCACAGTCAGTCACAAAGCACGAAACAACACAACCAGAGGAATAAAAGATGACGTTTTGACCATTTTGCTCACGTCTCCAAAGCTCTGCTGCACCAGCAGATTGGCTGCACAGGAATGTGAGTGAGGCAGCATCTGAGCCCAGTTCCAGGCCTTCACAATGTTCTCATGGTCCTCACACCCACTCACCCTCTGCACAAAACTTCTGCCAAGGACAGAAGAAAAAGGCAGCAGCAGAGGACAGCATGCAGACAGCTCAAGTCAATGTTTAACGCCCCTGAGGAGCTAAGGACCATTTTCTTAAAGCACCAAGCAATGGTTACGTTATTCTGGAAATCTTACATAACAAAGCACCACTCCACCCTTTGGAACGCTGCTTTGTTTTCTTTGAAAACAGTGAAATAATTGGACCTCTAGTGGTTTCGGAGAACTGGGATGGAGGATGAGAGTTCAGCTGCTTCTTGTGTGTATCTGAAGACTGATGCTGAAACTGAGACTGTCCAACTCCAGCAGCTGCAGAGCTGGACTTTGGTGATGTTTAGTTCTGCCTGATAGAGAAGCTCTCCCTCCTCCGAACTCAAAGCTGTTCTGTGTGTTTCTGCTCAGGATGGGTCAGCGATGCTAACATCTGGGAGGGAAAGAGGAAGGAAAGCTTTACTTAACGGTGAGATGGGAGAAGAAAATGCGCCCAAGTCCAAAGCGAACTTTTTCTTTGAGAGGGGTAGAAAGGTCAGACTGGAAGCAGGACTGCAACCACATTTACAGTTTTCTCCATTGGTTTGGCTCATTTCTTGAAACAGAAATTACATTCTCAAAACTCTAAGATCATTTGGCAAAACAGTCTTACATTCATCACAACACAAAAACTCACTTGCAAAACCTAATATATCTCTCAAAACTGTTCTCTCATGCTTCAAAACTAAATTCATTTCCAATGTAAAGAGTCAGTGCTACCAAAATGGCAAAGATCCTTCTCAATAGCTTTGGCTCATTTCTTGAAGTAGACCGGACGTTCTCAACACCCTTGGTGCTTTTGTCAAAATAATGTGGATGGTTCAGCACAACACCATGGTTCACCTGCAAAGGCCATTTCTCTCCCAAAACAATTCACTCGTGTCAAAACTAAATTTCCTTCTCATTTAAACAGTCAGTGCCCCCAAAATACTTCGTCCCTCTGGCATTGTGTAGGCACTGCAAGTCAAAATGATTAGATGTTTTGTCACTATAGCAGAGGACCATTGAAATATCCCTCATGTTCACCTTTCAGTCGTAGCTCAGTCCTTTATTGACAATGGTTACTGTACTGTTTTTGTATAGCTAACAGAATACCATTTTGTATAAAACTGAGAAAAAGACAAGTATTTTAGGGTAAGAGTAGCCTCTTAGGTTTTCCAGCACACATTGCACTCATACTGCCGAGGAAATTCTAACCATTATGATTCACACACATAAAGTAACTTTCATACATCAGAGTAAAAAGAAAATGTTTACAGCATAATATACTTTATAATATAAACACAAACAAAAACAATGAAAATAATATGCAGCATACAGCGCTGTAAATAAAGCTTGAGTTTCACAACTAACAGTTCTTCACTGGTCGCTGTCCTAACCCTCCCTCTCCTGGCCATCGTCCTCACCCTGCTGGCCATCCTCACGCTGCTGTCTGTCTGGCCACAGATTCTTGTTTTCATCACAGCGTTTATTCTTCCTTGTGATGCAACAAGGGAAAAAGCGGCGTGCATGTCGCAACCACCCCCTACACTGATCTCCTGTAATGTCCTCACAGGCAGCATCCATTGCATGGAAGAGGGACTTCTGATCTTGAGCCCGATGCTCATACTCTCTCCACCTCCAAGTGGAGAAAAACTCCTCAATAGGATTGAGGAGAGGAGGGTAAGGTGGTAGGAACACTATGGCCATCCTTGGATGAGTAGTGAACCCGGCCCTGATGAGCGGGACACGATGGAAATTCACATTGTCCCATACAATAACATATAGTGGTAGGTGAGGCCCTACGAGACCTCTCTCATTTTCAGGGATCAAATCAAAATGAAGGCATTTCAAAAAGATTAGGATCTTCTGTGTATTGTATGGACCAAGACTGGGGATGTGAGTGGCCACACTATTATCAGATATGGCAGCACACATAGTTCAATTGCCCCCTCGCTGGCCTGGGACATCCTCCTTCGTTAGTCAAGTTCTAGTTTCACCTGACTGTCAATTGCTGTAGTAAATGTATCAAATGTTCCAAAGGACTCACATATCATATTCATGGTATTATGTTCTTGACTAATTTTGACAATTGAACAGACTATTGTGCATATGATGACTTACACAATGAAATGATGCTGACTCATTTTGGAGTGAACAACCATTAGACTGAGAATCAACAATCAGTTTAGATCAACAAGGTCTATTCACTTGGGATCTGTGCTAAATGAAGGCTACTTGTACTTAATCATTTGAAAGATGTACTGACACATTGAGACATGTACTTAGACATTTGCAATTTGATGAAACTAATGAGAAATGCCATTCTGTTGTGAACAATTGCAGAGTGGTTTGGAGATCTGTACGTGTTGTTTTGAGAATGTAATTTCTGTTGCAAGAAATGAGCCAAACCAATGGAGAACAACTGTAATGCAACGCAGTTGAAAAAGAGTCAAAGTCACAAAAAAGAGGTGAGAAAGTAATGACACGCGATCAGGTGTCTGGAAAAAAGCTAGGACTCCACAGATGTCCTGAGCACTGCGACTGCCAGGCGGGAGACTGGGGTACCAAACACAGGTTTGACCCAAACCAGCATCCTGTAGCAGGTAGGTCAAGACGCATCCCCACAACCATGCAGGATGAGGCTGCCGGCTGGTCCATGAAGAGACACTAAGACACGGACCATAGTCGTGTTGGTGCAGACCGACTGACAGCTCAGCGCGACACTATTAGGCTCTTAAAGTGAAGCTGAATGTTGTCTTCCACAGCGGATCCTGCAGCTTGTCTGCTCCTTTTTTACAGTGAAATATCAATAAAACCACATTGATGTGTGGAAATTCAAATTAAAGCTAATTTTAGAAAGAACCAGCTGATCTGAGTTTGGATTGGGGGCAGACGCCTTTGCTGCCTCCGGAGTCCAATCATGTGCTGACGTGCACACATTCATCTGACGACTCATTACTGGACCTGCAGATGGAGTTCCACAGTTCTCACCAAGGTAGTTTTCTGTAAACAAAGTCTAAAGTCACTAATGAGCCAGAATCCTTCTCCGGTGAAGGCTTCAGACCCAAACGCTGACGTGAGAGGAGCAGCAATGCTCAGCTGTCTTCCGCCACACACTGAGCACCAGGACAAACGCAGATAAAGCTGCGCGGTAATTAAATGGAGACACGGGTCAGAACTCCCAACAGGTTAGCTGGCACCAGATGAAAAATTTAATTACCTCTTTAAAAAGGCCTTATTGAATGAGCTCCTGTTGAAAACAGTTTAAAAATGAAACATGAGAAGTTTAAATCAGAGAAAACACTGATCTTTAAGAACCATAATACGATGAGAACCAAGGCTAATCTCTCCCCCAAGACACTGACTGCTGGAGGCAATTAGACAGACACACACAGACAGAAATTAAGGCTCCATTACCTTTCCAAAGCTCCCTTTTCCAATAGCCCGCAATATCTGGAAGTGGTCAAAGTTTACTGTGAAGAAGAGGAGAAACAGAAAAAGAGAAAATCACTCAGAAAGTTCAGCTTCATGCAGCAGAAAATGGGTTTCACACTGACTCCCAGATCTTTTTCTTTCACACATTTTAGAGATTGAACAGCAACGAAGCATCAGCAACTCAACTGCTGCCCAAAACCATCACTCTGACCAGGAAAAGCTGCTCTCTGACCGTCAAATGTTTGCAGCCAGACATTTTCCAGCATAATGTGACTCACCATCAAGCATTCTGGAGTTTAGAAACAAAGGATTTGTATGTTTGTGTCAGTGTGGGGGGGCTCGAAAATATTCTAATCTTCAGAAAGGGGGGCCCTGCAGAAAAAGTTTGGGAACCACTGCTTTAGTGGATGCAGGAGGCATTCCTCCGCCTCATCAGTCCTTCATGAGGATGAGAGTAACCGTGGTAAGTATTCAGTTTCCTGCTTCTGTTCATGTAAAGAAATCTTAATTTTCAACTCCACACACAAAACTAGCAAATACACAAATTTAATCAGGGTGAAATCAAAACTAACATTTAAAATAAACCCAAAAAGCAGCAAACAATCAATAACTGTCTAATCGCTAAAACCTTTGATGGAGGTTTTTAAAGTAAACTGAAATAGTAATCTGATTACACAAGGACTGAAAGACAAATGACGTTTTCTGGAACATATAAGCTCATAATGTAAAAATCTAACAGAAAAAGTCATTAAAGCTTCAAAGAAAACAAAAGCCTTTTCAAAAGAGCCTGAAATGACGGCACTTTGGAAACTGAATAATGATGACAAGGGCACAGAAAAACAAAACACTTTTCCTTTGATGGATTAATACCATTTATACCATGGTCTGGGTGAATACTCAATTCTGATTGGCTGCTGGGTGTGCATTAAAAAGTGATAACCGCACGCCCCAAAAAGAAGTTCCGGTCACCCATCCTAAATCTGCTGTATCTATATATATCTATATATATAGATATAGATATATATATATCGCTTTATTTCGCCAGATCTTGACTGCAGCGGTGGTGTGGCGCCTTGTCATGGTAATAAATAGTCCACTTTTTGTAAAAAAAAGCTATCCAAATCGGAAAAAAAACAGAATTAAGGACAAAAAACTGGTTAATATTAATTTCTTTTGTAAGTGACCATGGTATAAGCGGGTTAATGGCCTTCGAAGTAAAGGTTGGACCAGAGTGTGAAATCTATGAGGGAGGGGGGGACATGCAGGAATGCACAGCAGGGATGATGATGATGATGATGATGATGATCAAGCAGCTCCACCTTAACATTCAGTCATCTTCTCAAACCCACAGCACCGTCGACTCAGCCCCCCCACGTGCAGACATCAGGGGAGGCAGAGACACCCCCCCTGGGCTCTTCTTGCAGGTAAAGCCCACATCACTCACTGCTCCCAGACAAAAGACAGAGTTGGGGTTTTTTGGGTCTTATCCAGACTAATCCCGATTGGATCGTCCCTCCTCGGTGTGGCTGATCCTCTCTTTCAGCTGTGAACGCATCGTTCTCCTGACTGCTGCTGTGGAAGCAGCTCCTGAGAACCGAACACGTCTGAGTTGCTCGGTCAGCACGTCAGATGAAAACGAGGACATGTTCACTCCTGGAGTCTCAAACTTCAGGAGGTTAAAAGTGGTTTGCAACTCCAAAAATCAACTTTCAGTCAAAGAGCCTTTTCAGCGAGTTCCTTCCTGGGAGGATAAAGCTGCTGATCATCGGATTGCCTCCGGTCTGGCTGATTTGGAATGGTTGGCCTCTGTTCGGCCATGTTTGTGTTCAGTTCTTTGGCTTCTCTGCAGGGCTTGGTTCTGCTTTTTGGGGTTTATTGTATGGATGGAACCTCCCAGCACATTTCCCTCCAAATGGACCAACATTGGTTTTTGTCTCAAACAGGGGTCAACACTGACCACACACACTGACAGCTGATTTGTGAGGAAGCAGCTCAGTCACAGGAATGTTTCCCTCCTCCCACCAACCCAGGTTTAGAAAAACTCTTCATCTTATCAATTCATTAAGCTCCATGTCTTCAGAGCCAAAGACCCCGCCTAACTCCTTTAAAGTGGTCGGCCTATCGACTGTGAGCATAAACCTGACATCATCATGAGATGTCTGACACTTTGATGACAGTCAGTCTGTCGTTAAAGTTAAGAAGAACAACGTTTAGAGTGGAACTTCACTGAGATCTCTTCATTTGCATCTGAAATTGTTTGTGAATTTTTTTTTCAACAGTTTTTTTTTTTTTAGCACTTAACACTTTGCTTTATAACCTGTGTTTAATTGAAAGTCTTTCCATTTTGTCTGACAAGCAAAAGAACTAAACAGACAGAAAATGAATATTTTGATTCTAACAGAG
Organism: Oryzias curvinotus; assembly: GCA_023969325.1. Classification (NCBI taxonomy): domain Eukaryota; kingdom Metazoa; phylum Chordata; class Actinopteri; order Beloniformes; family Adrianichthyidae; genus Oryzias; species Oryzias curvinotus. Next base: position 22,216,202 of record CM043720.1, read on the forward strand.
AAGAGAAACTCAACAACTGATCCAAAGTTTAAAAACCCCACATCCATTTGGAGTTTTTAACATGTTCTTGTGGAATTTTTCTCACAATGTATATAAAAGAAAATTAAGCCTTAAATTGAAAATGCTGAGTATTTCTTTATTACAAAAGTTGTGACTCAGGAGCAGAGAAATAAATGCAGTAGGAAAAAGAACGATACACTGGATACATACAGTATACTGGGCGTGTCACAAGCTCCCTGCTCTGCTTCATTCTGATGCATCCACCTGCAGACAAATAGATCCATGAACGTCTCTGTTTTCCTGGACTGAGCTGGAATCTGGAACTTAACTGTCTGCCTGGTGAAGGAAGCTGCTCTGTGGATTAAGAAGAGAACCGTCTCCCTCCACTTTAAGAGCATCCTTTTTGTTTCCCTGAACCGTTTCTTCAGGAGTCGTCTGACTTTCACAAACAAGAGTCCGAAAGTCTGGAGTAAATCTGTCATTTCAGTCTGAATGCTGGTTTGTGAACTGTCTTCCTGTTCCCTCTACAGGCACTGACAAAGGTGTCCATTCTTCATTACTCACACTCTACAAGTCTGCTAACATTATTGAAAGCAGCACAAAGGAGTGAAACACCGGCAGTGGCGTGATGGTCAAGTGCTGCACCAGAAAACAGGACGAGGACGGCTTTTAAAAGTGGGAGCCTCTGCAGCCTGTCGCTGCAATCCAGCAGCTTGGACTTCACTGGAGGCTGAATGCAGAGGAACCTGAAGACAGCAGGCTGTGAAACACCCAGAGAGGTGCTCTGAGCCAGAACCTGAGGCTTCTCTGACGGGTTCCTGTCTCATCTGGAGGAGACTTTCAACAAGTGTGTGTCTCATCACACCTTCAGGTTTTTGAACAGAGTCAAAGTGTCTGTGGGTTTTTGTCCAGCAGCCAGAGCTGACGACGATCAGCCTGATCCATTATTGGATCAGATGTAATCCAGATGTAATCATCTAAATCCTGGCTCGCTCGCACACAGTCCAGTGATGTGACGGCAGAAACTCCGTTTTCAGAGGCGCCCAGCTCGCCTCCCAAGGTCCGACTCCTCAGAAGCTGGAACACAGAGGAGCGTTCTGTGGACCGTCTCAGCTGGAAAGTTCTGCTGGGTCCAAAGTGGGTCAGCAGTAGCCGAAGTTTATGCTACAGAAAGACTAATTACAGCTCCAGAAAAAAGGGTTTAAACCTTCTTTGTTTGCTGATATGAGATTTTCAGACGTGTGTTTGTTTACATTCATAGTTTAAAGGGCATCAGCTGGTTGGAAGAAGGTAGTTCAGTTTAAAAAACAGAAATAAGACGTGCTAAAAAGTGGCGGTCATTTAGAGGGCGTGTCTTTAGATGGTCACCGCTTGTTCAATTTGGTTTAACTGTCATCATCTCAGATTGACCTTCTCATGTGAAAATCTGCATCTTGACTCATGCAGACTCCCTGTTGGATCAAGCTCCTCCCCTTCAGGAAACACCCACCCACCTGTCCAGGATAACTGCAAACACTTCAATAACCTAGACCTTAGAGGAGGATCACAGGAAAATGAGAGGCTCAGTGATGGTGGCGAGCGGAGGAGATCTTCTACACGGAACCGTATCTGAGCAGCCATGTGGCCTTGATCCAAAGACATAGCGTGTTCTCCTGAAAGGCCGTCAAAGACGTTTCCTCGCCTCTAATGAGCAACGGGAACCCGCGAAAACAACTCAAAGCACTGTTCATTTAAGCCTCCTGTCATCTATTATGAATCCCACCAAGATGTAACCTTCATGACCTTCACCTTTTTATTAACCACCATCACAGTCACTGCTTCTGGCACAATGGGTGGTGATGGGGTGGGGGCAATAAGCTATGAATTTGTGTTATGAAGGCTGTAAGGAGGAAGGATTTATTTCTCCAAACATAGAGTGAAATTAAATTTTTCTCCTCTCAGCTGTAGCCGTAGGAACTTTTCAATGTAATATGACGGATCCCAGTTCTAACATGTGCCCCTGCTGGAGCCTGATAAGGGGGGGGGGGGGGTGTTCCTGCCTCGGAGGGTCTCTGAGCAGAAAACTCATTTTGTTTAACTTTGGCTTTTCCATCATTTTTTGAACTAAAGTGATTTGAAGAGTAAACCGATTGTAACTCATAAGAGTTGTAGAAGGAGCATCATCGTCCAACAGTGACGTTTCATGAAGAGCCTGACCACGGTTCCACGGTTCCACAGTTCCACAGTTCCATGGTTCCACGGTTCCACAGTTCCACGGTTCCACAGTTCCACGGTTCCATGGTTCCAAGGTTCCAGCTTCCTGCTGTTGATGTGATTCTAGTCTCTGTTTCCAGCTGTGAGTAAAAGAATCAAAGGCTGTGTCCCAATTCCTTCACTACACACTACGTAGTGCACTACATAGTGCACTCGCCGTTTTGTAGTGCTGCACGAATCTACAATCCCAAAATGCACTAGAAATTTCCCAGAAGTCTATGCGAAAAGCCAGTGTGGATCGACGCTCACTGGATTGAGGAATATAGACCACAATCCATTGCGTTTGGACAATTTTAGCAAATAAATGTGTTTACATTTATTTTTTTATTAAACAACATTTTCGTCTTCAGAAGACAGTGGATTCACAAAAAACTGTCATGAAATGCTCATATTAATTAGATTTGAACTTTGTTGAAATCAGGGACGTCATATTCGCCGTTTAAAAAAAAGAAAAAGTAGTGAGCATGGTGTCCAAATTGCTTTTAAAATCCAGGGCACTACATAGTGCCACTATATAGTTTTTAGTAGTTAGGGGTTAGGGCGGGAATTCAGACACAGCCAAAGTTCCTGTTCCTCCATTTAAAGAGCCTAAATAAAAAGGTCATAATTAATAAAAGGGCCTTTGGAACTCCACAGTTTGTCGGGTGGAGAAGTTTCGTTTATAAATGACGGTGAAAGTTAGAAACCTGCAGAGGTGTGGGAGCAGTCAGATGTTGTCGAAGGTCGTGCAGCTCCCTTCCAATCCTTCTGCTGTAAACCTGAGGATGAGTGAGCACCTCCCTCTGCACTTCTGTCAACCACGTCTCATTTTCCACCTTCAGTCCCACCCCACATTCCCCCAAGAAGATAATTGGAGAAGAATCACCACACGATCAATACAGTGGACCTTTGAAACTGCTCTGCCGTCACTTGAACTGAATGCCTCAAGTTAAGCTTGCTAGCTACCAGGAACCATGCAGGAGGTAAAGTGCTCCCCTAATGGCCTGGCAACCTAATACCTTTGAAGTTATTGGTGTTCAGCTCATTGATCTACGCAGCACCACTTAACATGATGGAGCCGAGGCTCACCGCTGCAGTCAACTGCTGTGGAAGTCTGTGCTGGAGAAACACAGACTCATGTGCTGACAGATGAAATGAATCACTAATAATAATTAAGCACAATTAGCATCAAGAAGGAAGCCAGAACTTCAATCTGGGTCCAGAAGGAGCTGATGGTGATTGGCAGGCAGCAGGAGGAAGGTCGTCTGATGGATCACAGAGGAAGGCAGGAAAAAGATTTGGTCTAAAAACAACAGAAAACGAAGCAACAGGACTCTACATGAAGTGGACAGAAGAGAACATGGTAAGAGAAAATGTAATACCAAAGCAACTGGCCGTTTGTGAACAAACTGCTGTTTGCTTTACTTTGACCAAGAGCCTTTGACATAAACATGGTGACATATACTGGCACGATGGGTTTATCCACACACTAGTCAGATGGAAAGCCTCCTGTTCCTCCTGAACAGACGCCGTCGAGCAGGTGTTTCATTTCTGTTGAAGCTTTTTTTATTTACGTCCCAACATCACGTCTCACTGCCTTTAAAGTCAACTGACTTGAACACAGTTGTTATTGACCGTGGAGTTCAGATCTGCTACAGAGACCACAGAGAAATTACATCCTGCTGTTTGCCATCAGAATTCTCCTGATCCTGACGCTGCGTGTCATTGTGAAACATTATGAACCATGTTATCAATACTCAGCTTTGTCCTCCCTAAAACTATGTTCATGCTAACCTTTGACCTCATTCCAGACAGGGTTCATGACAGCGGCAGAGTTTTTTGGGAAAAAATCTTATTTCAGGTAAGAATGGCCAGCATCAACATGATCAATTGTGCAAGTTCTCCCACTAAAACGATGAGAGAGGCTGTTTTTTTCATCATAGGTAAACCTCAACTATGAGAAACCAAATTAGAAAGAAAATCCAGAAAATCACATTGTCTGGTTTTTTAAGAATTTACTTGTAAAATATGGAGGAAACTAAGTATTTGGTTGCCTATAAACTAAGATTTCTGTCTCTCACAGACCTGTAACTTCTTCTGTAGAGGATCCTCTGTCCTCCACTGGTTACCTGTATCAATGTCACCTGTTTGAACTGGTTATCTATATAAAGACACCTGTCCACAACCTCAAACAGTCACACTCCAAACTCCACTATGGAGACCAAAGAGCTGTCTAAGGACACCAGAAACCAAATTGTTGACCTGCACCAGACTGAAAGACTGAATCTGCAACAGGTAAGCAGCTTGGTGTGAAGAAATCAACTGTGGAAGCAATTATTAGGAAATGGAAGACATACAAGACCACTGAGAATCTCACCCCATCTGGGGCTCCCCGCAAGATTTCACTGGGACCAAAGTAACAAAGGCTTCCGTCAGTAACACACTACACCACCAGGGACTCAAACCCTGCAGTGCCAGACGTGTCCCCCTGCTAAAGCCAGTACATGTGCAGGCCCGTCTAAAGTCTACTAGAGACCATTTGTATGAATCAGAAGAAGATTGGGAGAATGTCCCATGGTCAGATGGAACCACAATAAAACTTTTTGGTGAGAACTCTACTCATCGTGTTTGGAGGAGAAAGAATGATGAGTTGCATCAAAAGAACATCAAACCTACTGTAAAGCATGGGGGTGGAAACATCATGATTTGGGGCTGTTTTTCAGCAAAGGGACCAGGACCAAGACAACTGTAAAGGAAAGAATGAATGGGGTCATGTATGGTCAGATTCTGAGTGAAAACCTCCTTCCATCAGCAAGGACATTAAAGATAAAACGTGGCTGGGTCTTTCAGCATGACGACGATCCCAAACACACTGTTTGGGTAACAAAGAAGTGGCTTCATAAGAAGCTTTTCAAGCTCCTGGAGTGGCCTAACTAGTTTCCAGATCTCAACCGCATTGAAAATCTTTGGAGGGAGTTGAAAGTCTGTGTTGCCCAGCAACAGCCCCAAAACATCACTGCTCTAGAGGAGATCTGCGTGGAGGAATGGACCAAAATACCAGCAACAGTTAGTGAAAATATTGAAAAACTTACAGTAAATGTTTGACTGCTGTCATTAAACACAAAAGGTATATAAGCTACTTATTTTCCAACATAATTTACAAAAAAATTCTTTAAAAATCAGACGATGTGATTTTCTGTTTTTTCTTTTTCTCATTTTGTCCCTTATAGTGAGGTTTACCTATGATGAAAAATACAGGCCTGTGTCATCTTTTTAAGTTGGAGAACGTGTACAACTGGTGGCTGAATAAATACCTTTTTGCCCAGCTGTTAGAATCAAAATAACCAAATTTCAAATGTTGATCATCTTCAAACTGCTCCTCAGGACACATTTGCTTGGGTCTATATTTAGAATATTGGAGCTGCCTGGTAAGTATCAGCTGCTGTCAGTCCTTCTTTCTGCAGGCAATCCTGATTATCCATGTAAAACACAAGTTCACCATTTCTGTCAGAAGATATCACTTATTTAGTGCTCAAGCTTCAGTCCACATGAGCGGCTTTCAAACCAAAGACTTGTGTGTCATCTTCTCTTTAGCAGCCGCTACTGTTTACCCTCTCAGAGCGTTTTCAAGCAGCCATGCAGACGCCGTCTCAGCCCTGCAACGATGTGAGGATGAGGATGACTCCTGTTGTCATGCAGCTCTGACCATGGAGCACAAACCATCCAACCACACTAACCCGTGAATGTCCGCTCTGCAGACAGGACATTAAAACTGTTCAGGGTTGATCATTTCCTGCTTCATGTGTTCAGTCCTAAATCTAATCCATGCCGTCTGCTCCGCTGTTATCAAAGGAGATCTTTCTCAGGCTTCTGCTGACGGCTTTTCACATGCAATCACACAAAGAAGAGTATGCAGCATGTCTGCAGCTTGATGCTGATGTTCAGCTTCTGGTGTGTGATGTTTCAACACAGTAAAAGCGGAGGACCTCGTGCAGGTTTTTAATCCAGCTCTGAGGCGTGAGCTGCAGTTCAGGAGCGGATGTTCTCCCCACCCTGGGATTCTGGGCCGCATTTAGGGGAAGCAGTCAGAGCATGTCATGTAAAATTCATCTCAGGCTGCCGCAGACCCTTCTGATCATGAGCACTGCTAACATGCCGTTTTGACCTGGCCCTCTTTCATCTCCAGTGGGTCTCTCATTGCAGCTCTCTGTCTGCAGCCACATGCTCCTTTGATCAGCAGCTGCATGTGTGGATGGTGGGGAAAAGTCATGTGGATCACACATAAGACGCAAAACAACTTAGGAGGTTAAAAATCAGAGAAACACGTCGACTTCTTGCCAAAACAAACATGCTGTCGTTACCTGTTTGTCTTTTCACTGTCATAAATGGAGTTTTCCTGCAAAATTAACGCACGGCTGTGATGACAGCAACCTGAGCGTCTAAATTTAGTCCAATAGATTATGGAAAATAGATTACTTTTGTACTTTTCTCTGCATCCACTTTGATTTGATAGGAAGACAACACGGGATTTAAATGTCTACATCAAACAGCAACATGTTGTTTTGTTTTTGACACAATGATCAAATCTATAAATGCTGGTTTTAAACATCAGAGCTAAAACGGGTTCTACGTGTGCTAACTGCTATTGGGTTCTCCTCTTTAATGAAAGTGAATGCCGTCACCTGCTCTTCCTGGACATGTTGGTGCATTAAACCGCAAACATCGGCGCCCCCCCCATGTGAGGTCCATGTGGGTGAAAGAAACAGAGAAAACGAGGCAGTGATGGAGAGGTTCGATGTTCAGGAGGTGGACTTTTCCACCTCCAGAAAAAAGAGGAGCATAAGGAGACAAATGAGTGGAGGGAGGAGGAGGAGACAAGTTGGGTTCATCTTTGACAAAGACCATGGAGTGGAGCGCAGTGGCTGTGGAGAGTTAGTGTAGCCAGACAGAAGAGGAGGGTGGAATGAGGAGGACTCTGGTGGTGAGGAAGACGCAGAGGACCAAGAAGTGGAAGGTGAAAACTGCTGCTGATTACCTGGATCAGGTGTGTTTAGCCAATAAAGAGCTTCAATGTCAGGTTGGTTTGGAAACATGTAGGACACCGGCCCTCGGGGCCTGGATTCTGACACCCCTGGACTAAGTGATCAGGGTGGCTAAGAGAAGGAACTATGCAAGGATCAGCTATGCTGTGGTGATGGACATGTATTCAGAACATGAACTTGTATTGCTGAAATGTTTGATTCTGAAAACACAAACAAACACAAACAATCACAACGTCCTTCAAGTGCAAAAGCAGGCGGGCGGATCCAACAGCAGAACACAACCAACAGGATCCAGAGAACACGCCTTCTGAAGGGTTTTATGCTAAGCAGCTCTGCAGCCACTTAATGACCTCATGTGATCATCTGACTCCCAACAGGAAGGTTGAGGTTCAGTCACAGCATGATTAGTGTTCAGAGTGACAAAGCTGAGCTCCAGACAGAAGTCCACACATGTGAAGGCTGTGTACATGAAGTGAGACGGGAGCGTTTCAGAGGAGCAGGGACGCCTCACATGAGCAGCTCTGTCACAATGAAACATCATCTGGACGGTGTGAAAACTTCTGACGTTGCCATGGTGATGGGTCCCTTCGTGCCGTTTCACTGCGTTACGTTCAGGCGCTGCCACATCATCCATCACTGTTCTGGCATCATGAAGTCACTGTGATTCACAACTCCTGGGTCCGAATCTGCACGATGAGCATTTATCACATCCGCCTCATCGCCAACATGTGCGGAGCCTGCAGTTTGGAGAAGTCTCTCCCTCCAGTCTTTTGGTTGAGTTTAGCAGCAAACCATTTGCCCAAGCAGTGAGTCATGCCTGTAGATCAAGTGTATTGAGGGGAGCGCAGTCCCTCAGTAAAGCAGCCGTGTTATTGGACTGAAACAGGGACCAGCGCAGGAAGCTCTGATTTATTCTGCTGATTTATTTTTAGCATAACATGTAAAAAGATAAACACACTGGATTTGGATAGAAAGGGTTTGACTCAGTGAGGAAACCCCAAAGGTAGCGTTATCTCACTTCTGAAAGGTGTTCAGAAGCAACATCAGAAGCAAGAGTCCCAAAAAAGGGAGTTTTTGACGGCTCACTGTAATCAGGCTCATGATGAAAGTATTGTAATTTCTTTTTGGCTCAGAAGAAATTTCCACTTTAAATAAACAATCACTGCTGTCTGACTTCACAGAATCACATTCAGACTCTGTAACGTGTATCTTTTCAGAGCTGCGGCACATTAGACTAAATATTTAATACGTCAGCTCTAACTGTTGTACTTAACTGAATTTTAAACATTTCCGGGATCTGGAGCACAAACTGGAGAAAAGATTTGAAAGATCTATTATTATTATAGATCTGTTGTTAGCTGCAGCTGCAATCTCATTTTTACCACTTCTTGCTGCCACTGCGGGGCGCTCCTGGGAGTTTTTAGACAGTCATGCATCATAAAAAAAAGAGGATTAGAACATGTTTAAGAAACAGCTATCAGATCCAGAATGGTTCTACTGATAAACAGAATGACGGAGCAATAGCTGTTTATTCACCTATAAAAGTATATTGGCTTCTCTAGGAGAAGGAGGAATGTAGATCCCGTATACACACCTGGTGTGCATTTGCATATTTGTATATATATTTGTGTACATATTTATACACGTATATATTTATATATGTATATATATATATATATATATATATATATATATATATATATATATATATATATATATATATATATATATATATATATATATATATATTTTTTTTTTTATATACTCTTTTGTGTGGGAGATGATTGTTGACTTCTTATTTCTCTTTGCACCAATGTGGGACAGATTGCAATTTCGTTGTGCTGTTGTACCAAGTCTCACTGTACAATCACAATAAAGCTTTATCTTATCTTATCTCTTATCTTATCTTCTTTGTGCCAGCGGGTACTTCCTGTTTTAATACAGATGGGAGGGATCACTTAGTCCAGTTGTCTTATACAGTCACTGAGACAGAGCTGGACTTTGGACGATCAGCTGCATCAGGATGTTGCAGGCTGCGGCTTTGTAGGATTAAACCCGGTGAAGAAAAGACGACTGCAGCCCTCTAAAACACACTTGTATTTGCAACAATCAATTTTTTCTGAGTAAGAGCAAAGAATCAATTTCTTTGTTTGGATGATTACATTATTAAAATATAAAACTTGAAATGTAGTAGTGCAACATACTGAATGCATGGTGCTGCAGGTGCTGTATACGGGTCACAGGAATCCAAACACGTTTTGTTTTCCAAACTCCAAGTTCACACCAATAAATCCTTCTCCATCCGGGATTTGTTATTCTAAGTGTCAGAGAATCATCTTAGTTTTGATCTTAAACACAGCTGTTAATAATCAGATTAGCATGAATGCTGAAGCTATGAAAGTGACACAGCAGAAGTTTGATCACTGTTGGAACAGGAAGCGGGGCCTTGTCTATTTGTTGCCATGCAGGAGAAATAAGCATGCTTCTCCAACATGTTTTACTGCAAACTGGGTTCACCTCAAAGTAGCAGCAGCATCAGACACCAGCAAACATCGCACACTGCAAGAGCTTTATTGAATGTTGCACCATGGGAAACAAGATCTTCCATCCTGTAGTGGAGGACTGTTATAAACGCTAAGACACAAAACATTTGTTTTTATAAAACAATGAAAACTAGGAGAGGTATAAGCATGCCATTACAACGAATTTGACAACAAAGAGAAATGCAGACTGTTGAGAAGGTTTAGTAAAAACCGAATGTCAAATGCATGGCCCTAGATTTACTGAACGTCTCCCATAAACTATGATTGACTTCAAGAACCTTGGAATTCTGAAATGGTCTTGAGATTCAGGCTTTTTGGAGTCAAGGAGAGCAGCAAGCACTCCAACTGAGGATCTTCTCTGTCTGCCAGTCTGTGTTGGCATTGTACCCCAGGAACCATCATGGGGTAACTATTACACAGAGTCAAACACTCAACAAGGAATGCTCTGACACTTGAAGCTTCCCCAGAAAACCTCTCTGGTAGCAGAATCCTGGGCTCAGAGACAGGAGGAGACAGAGTAGTGGGTAGTGGGCTGTAGGTTCAGGGCTGATTGGAAGCCTAACTGGTTCTGTTGCTTTGTAACCTATGATGCCAACATTTATACTACAGAACTGAGATGCTTGTTGGGTTAAAATCCCCTCAGCTTCAGTCTTTTGATCTTGGGTCTTAAATTGGCCAGTCAGAGGTTTTGCAAAAGCTGAACACCAAAATGGAAAAACTCCAGGTGACAAAGAAGAACAAAGGATAAGTCTTTTCTGAAGAACACACGGCAGAAACAAAGCAGGCAAAGTTAGGGAAAATGTCAAATTGTCCTGTGGTTACATTTCACCAGAACAATTATCTTTTCATAACTAAAAATATGAGAACAGGACATCCGGTGATCTCATAGAGTAATCATGTAATCATGGAGTAATTATGTAATCATGGCGTAATCAGCAGCATATCGTTTATCACACAGTGAAATGACAGAATGCGGCAGGACAACAACTGAGCATTTTGTGATTTGAACTGCTTAGTGCACCACAGCTAACACCACACAGTACCAAGCTAGCCACAACACAGTGGACAGAACGGACCAAATCGAGGTAATTACCGCAATAAAGAAGCTAAAAGTTGATTTCAAGGGGGACGATAAGAGACTAGAATGTTACATCAACTCGGAAAATAAATAAATGGCACCTGGCCAATATCCAGACTGACAAGCAGACTTTGTCACAAAGGCTGAATGAAGCTGAGTCCCACGTCAAACAGGTAGAGAGCTGGGCGGAAGAGGCAACCGGGGCGCTCAGCATGTCTGGATCAACAGCCAAGGCTCCAGTTTAGACCAACCGACCTGGGATTGATCTCACAGAAACAACATACGTGTCATTAGGGTAGGCGAAGGAGCACAGGGCGACTCAATGTTGCAGTTTATGAAAAAACTTCAGCGATCTACCGCAGGACCTGGACTTAAAAATCCAATGTGCAAAAACATAAAATAAAATCCAGTATGCACACCGATCCTTTACCAGCAAACCCTGACCTGAAGCCCCTCCGAGGCCAACCGTTGTACATTTCCTGGAGAACTCAATTATCCTGGAGAAGCTTGGAAGACGGACAAACTACAAGCAGGCTCCAGATGTGTTTGTTTTCACCATGACTACCCAACAGAGATTGTTAAAATGACGCAAGCAATACAATGCTATCAAGAAAATACTCAAAAATAAAGGCATACCTTTCCAAACATGAGGAAAGGATTCACTGGGAATCTGGTGCAGGCACATACAAGTCTGCCACAGTTGTCTACAGCCACTCACAGCGGACTGAGGCACCATCTCCACCTGAAGATGTGCACGGCGCCCAGACACGACTTCATGAGCTGCTGGGCTGGCAGTCGACAGTCAACCGCTGCCCAGCCATGTCACCGAGAGAGAAAGCCAAGCTACAGGAATTCCAGCAACAGAGAAAAACTCCAAAGTGTCTTTGGCCTATCTTCCATCATCCTGGACGTGGGATGATATGATGATTATTTGGTTGGACTTACAGGAGAAAGGAGTTGGTGTCTTGTAGGCCACTTACCTATCCCTATTGAGGCCTCCCAATAGGGGAGGGTATCCCCCCGACCCACTAACAGGGTCAGTGGTGGAGAGAGCCTCTACTGTAGTTTGTTCATTGCATTGCTTTATACGTCTTCTGGGGTCACTAAATTACCTATTAAGAAGACTCTGGCTAAAATATATTGTCTCCTGTGTTTTCTGTTTTATTTAATTTTCAACTTTTATGACTTTGGATTTGCTTTTATCTAAAGCGCCTTGGGTTTTCAACCTGAATGAAAGGCGCTACTCGAATAAATCAAGTTGGAAGTTTGAAGCTGGAAATGTATACGGCTTAGGTCAAAGTACTACGCACACCTCCAATGTCCAAAATGTATATGCTAAAGAAAGAAAAAAGAAAAGTATATTTATTTATTTAATTTCTGAGTCAAAAAACATATAAAGAGCAGAAGTTTTAGGGCCATGAAATGTTCTTCAATCTCTGCGATACATGTTTAATCATGTCAACATTAATGCTGTTTTTCAGGGGAGTTTAAAAATACAATTTAAGGTAAAAAAATCAAGTAAGGCAATGTAGATCCAGCCTTTTTCAACAACTGGCTGACATTTTTAGTGTCATTCAGTTTCGTTCTGTCAGTTTTTCAGCTGCTGTGTTTTGGTCTGTACTCAGCCTTTGCTCGGGGGCAGATTTTCTTTTTCAATATTTAAAGAAAGCTGGAAAACATTTTAGGGCTTTCGAAGAGCCAAGCGACAGCTATATTACCACAGCGAAATCCAGGGTCATTGTCATTCCTTTTCTGGGCTGTAAACCCTGAACCAGAAAATGTTGGGAAGCTACAGACAATGTAAAGATTCAAAACGGCGTTCGCTTCAGACGCCGCAAACCAAAGATGCTGCAGAACCAAAGTTTTACCACTTTGTTAAGTTAGTTCCTCTACATTATTGCATGTAGCTTTCCCTTTAACCTCACAGTGTGATTAAAGACGCTTGCGATAGGCAGTGTGCTTTGATTTGTGCCTTTATTCAGCATAAAAATTACACGTCTTGCATGCTAAGTTTGCTTTGATGGATAGATGGAGGAGCTGCAGGATGGCAGCAGCGAGGGGGGCAAGGCAGTTATAAACCATTAGCTATTTTGTTGTTAACCTAACATGTGAAACTGTAATGACACAATAATCACAACTAGGTGAATCCAGTCAGCTTCCTCATGATTGTTGGTTCTGAACTCTGAAGAAGAGGAACACACCTGGAAGCGGTGATGCTGACATCACACCCCATGCAAAAGGTTCCAATGGTTTGACTAGTTTTGTTGCAGCAATCCAGGCAGTTTCGTATAGACTTATTATGGAGCATGCTGTGACACAGGCCTCCTAGTGGTCAGCTGGTGAACTGATCCGGCTCCAGATACTTCCGTACGGAAACATCTGGCTCTCCTTTAACAGTTTCATTCACTTTGCAGGTAGAAAAGAGGCAGATGTGTCATCTAATTCAGGCAACTCTTAGTTTCTTTGTAACCCTCACCACATCTGTAATCATTTTGATTCATTGTTTTCTTATTATTGTTATTATTATGATGTGTATTATTTGTGTATGACTCTATTTGGTCACTTTGCCTCCACAGTAGAGAAATGTGTGCGGGAGAAGCCGTTTCTCTGTATTTGGATGGTTTAGGGTTCAGTCTGACAAAAGTCATGGGAGAATTTTGAACCAGGGGTTTTTATGCAGTGGCTAAAAAGCAGGAGAGGCAGCACATGCTGCAGGGAGAGACATGTTTTGGGTGGAGCATTTATCAGGCAGATAAACGACCCTTTCTGGTCTGAGCTTTCCAGCAGATTTGGTGAAATGAAAGGTGTTTGCTCCCGCCGGGTTGTAGGCGATGGAATGTGTCTTCCTGCGTAGCTGCTGTGAAGCTGTTACAGTTCATGTTTGCTTTTTCTACTTCATTGCTTTCTTCTCACAGTTAGAGGCTGTCGTCTCAGTTTTCCAGGACCGTTTCTCTCGCAGCAGACTGAGTGAGCGTGAAGCTGTGTTTGCAAAATGCAACAAATCCTCCTGAATTTGTTAATGAAACAGTTTGAGCTGCTGTTGCTGCCACAGCAGACACGAATGAGACGGAAGCGGAACAGGACCGCTGGGGAACTGCGAGGGGAAGATTCATTCTGCCATCAAATGGGATCAGGAAATATATTTGTATCCAAATCTAATCCATCAATCCTGAAAACAAGACAACCCCAACTTTTTCTGAGATGCATTTTTGTGAGACCTTTCTTGTGCGGTTTTGAGTTAAGGTTTCTTGGTCTTCTGAAGTCATGCTTTGTGTTGAGTCATGATCTGTTTTCCTCCATATCACACCAGGTCTGAGTTTTTTTACCCATCCTTCTATTTCCTGTTGGTTCATTAAGTTTCAGTCATCTTCCGGTTATGCTCTTTTAGGTGCTTCAATGTGGAAGCATTTTCGTAGCATCATTCAAAATAAGAGTCAATACCAGAAATGCTTTTTCATTTTGCTACAGAAATGCTTCCGTACTTCAAACCCAAACTCTTTGAAACATTAGCTCTAGCTGACCCGTTTTCGTCAAAGCTACATTTAGGACAATGCGAGGCTCTGCCATCTGCTTTAGTGAGCCATACTAAGTCACCAAAAGGCTCCAGAAAAAGGCTGAATTTGCTGCTGGTTGCTGTTAAAAAAGTACTTCCTATGAGACTGAAGACATGCGACTCTTAGCAACTCTAATGCTACTTCCACACAGTCGGAAAGAAGCCCCTCCCTGCTTGTCCAGAGGGAACATCATGGGCTAAACACATATTCAAGAACCTGGATTTAGCGCATTCTTGAACACATGCATAGTGTGAACGTAGCATAAGAGTTGGTTCACTGCTTTGTGGGCTGTGAGCTCTGTCGCTGCGCCTGAAGTGAACCGGAAAACAGACCATTACAGGGGTTAAATGCCAGGAACTTCTTCCCAAACATGTTGACAAGCAGGATAAAATTGTTTTAGTTTAAAATATATGCACCGCTGATGACGTGAAAATTCCTATCAATCTCTAGTTAAAATGACTGTAAGAAACAAAAGGAAGTGCAGGAGATGCTGGGCCCGGTTTCCCGTCAGAGCGTGACTCGGCTGCATTAAGAGCAGATATATGCTGTCAACAGTTCTGGTTAAGAGCAAATGACTGCTGCCACCGTAACCGTGGCGTTTCGGAGGGAGCTGCTTTCACAAACCACTGAGCTGTGGCACATCGCAGAGGAGAAATGGACCATGCTGCAGGGTTAAAACGCCAAACTAAGCTGAGATTCTTCATGCATGGAGACATTAGGGATCTATTTGAAGAGTGTTGTGCAGCGGGAAACGCTCACAAATAGCCTTTATGGGCCGAAAGAATGGAAAGACTTTACTGGGAACTTTGCTGACATCCTCAGACATGAACACCTGTGAGGGTTCAAGAAAGGAGATTTTCAGTCCGGCTGCTCTCAACTTCAAGAGGTTTAATGAACAAACAGCTTCTGTTAAGGCATACAGCTAAATGAACAAGGCCTCCTCTGTGTCTTTATGAGCGTTCACAGTGAAGTCAAACAGGAACAGAACCGTCTGAAGGACGAGCCAGAGCTTTGTTCTGCAAACACAAGAGAGGCTACAGTCAGTCTGTTTTAAGGGGGAGAAGGACAACGTGGCCTACTTATTTCTCCTTCAGCGCTGCTGTGTGGAGAGGCAGGAAGTTCTGGCCCACATGCACCTGACTTCTGTTAGCTTTCACAGGTATTTAGGGCACAACTGTGCTCCCCCCAGTCGCACAAGCTCTCAGTGCATCAGCTCTAATCCGGGTCTCATGCATTCCTTTTTCTGGTTTGGCCCTGTCTCTTCTCTTCACAGCTGACAGCAACAGACCGTTTCCATGCGCCAACTTTCTGAATGTTCACACAGGCGGCATTCAGAAATGTGAATGAGCTGTTCCAAAGGTTTGCATAGAATCTGCAGTGCTGCTCTTCTCTGCATGTTTGGACAGACTGCTGCTCCGTGCATATTATAATCTGCAGGACAGCTGATGGAAACGTCTTCTGTCTGTACAAACCCTTAAGAGATCTGCTCCTTTGACTGAGCCTCTAAAATGGTAAAAGCAGATTTCTGTGAATATAGTTAATTCTGTATGATTCTTAAAGACCCACTCAGATGAAACTTGTGTTGTTGGTGTTTTTAAAGGACCTGATCAGATCAGGGGCCTTGTGGTAGAGTGTCTGCTCTAAGACTGGAAGGTCATGAGTTCAAATCCGGGCTGAGTCATACCAGATACTCTAAAAATGGGACCCAATGCCTCCCTGCTTGACACTAAGCATTAAGGGGTTGGATTGGGGGGTTAAACCACCAACTGGTTCCCCGAGTGTGGTTGTGTCTGCAGCTCATCGCTCCCCTAGGGGAGGAGTCAAATGCAGACAGCAAATTTCACACATCAAGATGTAGGACAGATAATAGGACTTTGAGGGCAATACCAGGCAAAATCAATGTTTTGAGCTTGTAAGTGTTTTATAATGTTCATTCCTCACGGAAAGAAACCCCAAAGCTGTATTTTGATCCGGTCACACATTTCTGAGTACCTCTGACAACCTGCTCTCTGGGGCACTAGCCCCTCTCAAGCCATGAAAACCAGTGGGTTCTCACATTCTGACGGCACAAAGTGAGGAACCGCCTCTTCCAGGAAGAGTCTGTGCTGCCAGCTCCACCCCCAGACTAACAGACACACCCACTTTCTCCATGGCAAAAACACTTTCATTCTATAAACACAATATGCACATCCATCCATGGAAAAGTTCAGACAGTCCTGAGAAACCGTGTGAACAATCATGACGGAAAAACCCACAACTTTATATTTCAGCTCAGCTAAGGATATGAGAAATCAATTCTAATACCAACTAATATAATTGATACAAAACTTTAGATAGTAGATGGTTACGCATCGTGGACGGTTGGTTTGCTGCTCTTCTTAAAGGCGAAGTCTCTGTGAATCTGGTGTTTTTGCCTCTGGCTCCTGCTGCTTGGGCTGACAGCTTTGACATTTTCCCAGTGGACATTTGGACTTGTTAGAACAGGAAAATCACAGGCGTTACTGTGACATTAAAGATGCTTCAAATCTATTTAAACCTCCTGATGTGTTAAAGACTCGCGGCTAAACGCAAATGAGTATTTACGCCTGGACCCAAACTAGGCTGCATGTGCCACCCCTCTGGGTTGTTTGCTGTTTTTCTGGATCAAAGCTCGTGTTCCCGGTGAAAGCCGGCGGCTGGGCGTCCTGCGGACGCTTTGTCCACCTCTGCAGGCTCACGCTTCAGGTGATGAGCAGGTGCTGACAGCAGCAGCAGCTCCTGAGCTGGAGCCAAGGAGCTTTCAAAGACACCAGCTCAGCTTGATGCTGGCAACCGGGGGAGGAAAGGTCGCTGGTGCTTGTCATATGTTTGTGCCTGTTTCCATGCCGGAGGAGGGATTAAGAGCGTGACACCTGACGAGGCTCTGCCAGGGGGGGCCCGCTGTCCTCTGCATCTCTCTCTGCTTTTCAAGTTTGCAGAATGGATATGAGGTTACACAGTTTCACCACTGATGTCTGACAATGAAAGAGCAGAAGTGATGGGAGAAGGTAGTAAGACAAGTTGATGATGGACCTACATGGATTTACTGGAGGATCTCAGCTAATCTCCACAGGCTGCTGCTGCTGGGAGCCTCTTTAAAGGAAGAGAAGCAGGTTTCCCAGAATGAAAGTGGAAGTACATTTTCTATCAGCACAGGCGACCTCATAGAAAAGAGGGGAGGACATGAATGAGTCAACAGCAGTTACTTGACTGATGTAAATTCTTTGTAGTTTGTAATCCCATTCATTATGCAGGAGGGGTTGACTGAGGGGACACATCTGCTCTGAAGCAAACCTACCGATCCGGAGCTGGAAACCAAATCTAAGCCTGTTCTGGAGGATTTTCCTGCCTGCTTGCATTGTTTCTGTGTTCCATACTTGTTCTTCATAAGTCTGACTGTTGGGGATGTGATGTGTGGCGACCTGTCCAGGATGTCCCCTGCCTTTGTCCACCAGTGGCCAGGAGTGGCTCCGGCAGCTCCGTGACCCCAAAAGGGTCAAAACGGGTTTAAAGATGAATGAATGAATGAGGGCTGTGGATCATTGCTTAGACGGCCGATTTGATTTATGATTCAAGCTCAAGGATTCTCAGATCGAACCAGGATTCCTACTTTTTATTTTCACAGTTGTATGTACGTCTTTTATTGGATGTACTGTGTAAAAATGAAAAAGGTTAAGTATTAAATCACAATCATTTATATCCTTATTTAGAATAGGAGATCAGAATCGACAAAACTAAAACAAAACCTTTAGATTTAGATAGAGAAATGCTGTTTGGTACTTTAAACAAGTGTTATTTTCTTTTAACCCTATGGTTAATTTCAGCAGGAACACAAATAACATACAAAACAAAAGTGTCACTGTTGTTTTAGATCCTTTAACATAAAGTTTTGCGTCATCAATGATCTGCAGCACTTTCCGCTAAAAAACATTTCATATCGGTGCAAAGCCGACTCGATAAAAGCAGCTGTTCTCCACTGCAGAATCAGCTGATTCCCAGCGATGACATAATCGCTTCACTTCTGCAGCATGTCGGTGCGTGGCTGATGGCTCCGCATCCCAATCTGCTGGAATTACGGTAAAGGCGTCAACTGTTGAAGAGTTATCGTATGGAAGAATCTAAAACTCTGGGGGTTAAAGCAGTTTCTTTTTTTGAACCTATGTTGGTAAATAAAAATTCAGTCTAATTGTTTTCAACTACAAGAAAACCCTCCATAGTTTTACTTTGGGAAGCTTCCCCGACACTTTACTTTGAAGATGACTCTAGATGAGTTTTCTACAGTTTATGCTCCTTCACTCATCAAAATTATAAATCATTTAAATCTTCTTATATTTGTTTACATGTTTTGTTTCTGTGTCACGTCTGATCTTTTAGGATGTATTCAGACTGGACACATTTGGTTCCTTAAAGTGAATCAAAGTTCATTTACCCCGATAACCTGGAACAAATTTTCAGTCTGAATCCACCCAACCAGACCCTGATCCGGGGACAGGAACCGCTCTCTGACCCATCTTTGGAGGTGGTCTCATTTCTTTTTCAAATCGGACTGAGCTCTAGTTCACTCTGAGTTTCCTCAGTCAGAATATGTTCTGTGCTCGGAGCGGAACCACTGGACCAAATACGGTGTGATGCAAACTGAGTAGAGAGGTAGCAACCATTAGACACTCATTGAAATGTGGTTGGAGGGATGCAGGCTCATCAAAACAACTTTTAACATTCATCAGTGGACCTTCTTAGGCTTGCAGCACGCCTCCACTGGACCAAAGAAAACAAGTCAACGGTGTTGTACCTGATGCTGATACAGACCTTTGGATTGGTTTGAATCCGTGAACTATCCCGACATGGATTGCAAAGCGCAGGACTTCCATTATTCCATCTCTTGTTGCTTTACCCCACACTTGTAATTCCTGGCCAATGATTGAAGAGATCTGAGGTCACACGGTTTTGTTTACAAGTTTTAGTTTAAAACAGAAAAGTGCACTTGACGGCAGTCTGACTACAGACCAAACAATAATATTAATAATAATAATAATGGATTAGATTTATTGTTATTTGTTTTTTATTTATTTATTATTATTATTGTTATTATTCGGTGCTTGTTTCGCTCATAATGTGCTTTTTTCTTGGTGGAACAGATCCGGAAGAAGGGTTAGGATTAAGCTAATATGAGCTAACAACAACATTTAGCCGTGGATGAATTTAAAGATCGATGCCGTAATCTGATTCTTTGGTTCACGTAAATATGTGGGAACAACATCAGCCTTTATTTTGTCTGGACACGACTGGAAACACAAATTTAATGCAAACAGCAGTGATGCTAAATCAATTCATGACATGATTACCTGCAGTCAGAAGATGAAGGAAACACTTTCATGAAGACTCTGGATGAAGATATTCTACTTTAAAAATGCTTGTTTTCATTTTATGCACTAAAATTCCATAAAAGGAAAATGAGTTTGACACCCCTGGTTTAGGGCATCATCTGGGTCTTTTTTCTCCTTTTTTATTTCAACAGCTTAGTTTCAGATTTCATCTTTGTGTTATTTAATATGAGACAGTGACACTAACCTTGGTCTGTAACAGGATGAAAATAGTGCCGGGAAAAGGGGCGGGGTTGCATGTCAATACCAGTCCCTCTGTTGGCTCAAATTCAGATCAGAAACGTTCAGAGGCCATCCTGCTGTATCTTTCTTCTCTGCAACTGACTGACAGTAACACCAACTCTGAAGGTGGTTTTAACATTCCAGGAAAACAGGGATCAGCTGACACACATCCAAAGCATTCCTTCCAAGCCAATCACCGTGGAGCTCTGCAGACAGTAGAGCAGCAAGAGCAGAGGCTCGGGAAGCTGCTCTGAATACAGAAAAGGGAGAATCTGCCAGTCTTTGATAGGGGAAAAAGTTAACTCTTCAGTACACAGAGGCAGTAATCAGATTACTCTGTGTGACATATGTCTTCATCCTCATCCAACGCTGATGTAGACAGTCACACGCACACCAGCACACACTCTAACACACGTGTCAAACTCAAGGCCCGTAAGATCATTTTATGTTATTGTTCTTATTGGTCTGGTGAAATGTAGAGTCAATAACAATTCACTACAAATCCCACAATGCAGCGCTTCAGCTACCCTGGTGAACACTAGCCCTCAGAATGCCGAAGAGAAAAGCTGATTCTGAAAATGGAGCCTTTCAAACCGATGGAAGGCAGAATAAATTATGTTACTGGTAAACCTGTTTGTCTCATTTGTGGCTGAAATGAAAGAATCTCATCTAAGACGGCGCTATGAGACAAACATCAAATCCCCTCTTTGCTTAGAAGCTGAAGGCACTGAGTTTATACGGTGCTTTGGGAACGTCCAGCTCTGATAAAAAGACACAAGAGCAAAGAAAACAGAATTTGATTTATTGCTGAAAAGAACACATGATTTGATTCATACTTCCGGGTTTGGTTTGTTTTACTATGCAGCATATTCCTATTTGAATATGTGTAATATCTACAGGTTTATTTTTTTGGAGACCTACATTTTTTGGTATATGGTTATGGTTATTTTTTATTTAACAAGACAATAGAGTAAAGAAATGTCAACGTTTTTAATTTAATGTTTACTTTATTTCTAACTTGTATAATTTTGACAGAATACATTTTTATGGAGAGAAAATATATGTTATTTAAGGTTTAAGTTGATGTAATCAGGAATAATACTTTCGGTCTATTTTTATTCATATTCATGTTTAAAAAAAAGTTACGTTTTAAAAGTTTAGTTTTTTTAATAAAGGTTTATCCTGTTCGGCCTGTGACCACACACTAACACAAGTACTCACCAACATGGGCCAATATCATTTTTTCCGGCCGATACCAATAACCAATATTTCCGCTGCAACTGTGGCTGACAGCCGATATTTGCCGTTCCATACCTTTTTATTTCTTAATTAATGCACAACTTACATGCAACATAGCAACAAGTATCACTTAAAACTTTCTTATAAACATATCTGTAAGCATTCAGAGCATTTATTGAAGATTGGACATAAGTGTGAACCATAAGCTCCTTATTGGCAGGGATCTATGAGGAACAACATGCATCTCTATCAACATTTACCTGAAAACAGTCAATTACTGACTATGACTGTAAACATAAGCTTCCCAATCTGTTAGAAACAAGTATACATTTAAAAATAAAGTGTATAAGAGTGTGTAAGACGACTTCGATCTCTGAGGCTCCGCCTTTCCCTCCTAGTGGGTGGAGCCCATTTCATGACATCATCCTAGAGTCAGCATCAGCATCAGCAGTGCGTCTGCGTGTCTCCCACCAAAAACAAACATCCAAACTTTGGAAAGATGGATGTGCAGATTGTGTTTATAAAGCTGAACTGTTTAGCCGATCAACGCTAACTCAGTGGAGAAAGGGTGTGTGTCAGTCTGGGGGCGGGGCTTGCAGCGTTGACTCTTCCTGGAAGGGGCGGTTCCTCACTTTGTGATGTCACAAAGTAAGGACCTGCTCGGTTTCAAGGATTGGGAGGGGCTGGTACTCAGAGAGAAGGTTTGGAGAGGAATACTCATGAAGTCATCAAAATACTGCTTTTGGGTGTCCTTCCATGAGGAATGAACATTTTAATACGCTTAAAAACATTGATTTTGCATTATCTAGATTAAAGCAGCATCAAACCTGAACTAGTCCTCATGATTTCAGTCTCATGTCACTAATGTCACTCTCTCAGCAGATATCAACCTACAAAATGTCAGTTCTTCATTCCTCTTTTAAGGCCATCCACACTCCCTCCCCAACTTTCTGTCTGACCTCCATATTTCCACCTCCTGCTGTTCTCCCAGATCCTCCATCCACCCCGTCTGCCTCTTCTTCACAGGGAGGGGGCTGCACTTCAACTGTAACGCTCGCTATGATTCCCAACACATCACCTTTCTTCTCATCTTCAAATTAGAAGTCAAGCTATTTGCTGTGTGAAACTGAGAAAATGCTTTCTTTCTCATTGGTTCTTCGTCTCTTTTATAAGACAGTGATGTTCAAAAAAATGCCAACTTCAGCCTGACTGTGTTCAAGCTGGAGAACCACAGATGCCAGAACTATTTTCCCTCCAGTGTGAGAGAACCAGGCCGGATGCACACCTCAATCAATTCCACAGCTTTTCTCTCTTAATCAAACTGTCTGCCAAAGCAGCCTCTCTGGCAGCTCCACCTAATCATCGAGCTGACCACCTGATTATGTCTGCAGGCTTTTCAGCCAAAGCCGCTCTGGCCTTCCAGTCCAATGTAGAACACAAACCGCTTTCCAGGAAGCTGCATCCAAGAGGCCTGACAGGCATCAGCAGACGTCTCCAGCCCGGCCTGCATCCGTCACAGCGGGGCTCTCATCAGCAGCATTCTGATCCCGTTCAGGTTGACCCGCCGTCAGAGCCTGTCTGCCTGCGCGCGTGTCCGTCCTGCTGTCTGCAGGGAGCGGACGGTGGATTACTCCCCTGCATCATGCAATTACAGCAAATGCACATCTGCAGCACAGAGCAGCCCCCCCTTCCCTCCCCCTCCGAAATCCACACTCATGACAACAATGACGCCGCGCCGACCCTCCTCCATGAGGTCACAGCTGGGCTCCAGACCCCGGCCCTACACTTCCTCTGTCAATCATTTGACCAAAAACTTTTTCTGATGTCAGAGAACCCCCCCCCCCCCCCCATATCCCCATCACAACCGACCCACACAAGCGTGCACACAACACACACTCATGAACGTGACACACAAACACACTCGAGCATTCACCATATGACCACATTCCTGCAGTGAAATGGCCTCATTTGTTCAACTTTCGCTAACTTGGGCAGTCTTTTTCTGCCCCCCCCCCCCCCCCCCCCCACACACACACACATACTTTTAAAATCAGATCATAGGATGCTGGCGGTTGGGGGGTGGACGGTTTATGAAAGCTATCTGTCAATCTCCATGTGGTTCAGGCTGAGTCTGGCTTCACTTTTAAAATATCATCTTGCAGCAGAGAAGTTCCAGAGCTCCTCCCTGCAGGAAAAATGCTACAAAATAAAAGCCCAGAGTCTGTTTGGGATTACCCACCGACCCCTAATCCCTACTTCCGACATACTTCAGATTATGATTAGGGATTTAAAGAAAAATGTTTAACTTTTTTTTTTGACAAAATACACATTTGATGTCAGCGTGAAATCTGTTAACTATGTGTGCGGGGGGGTGGGGGTTGGGGCAGCCTCCCAAAGTTTCTCTATCAAACCTGGAACTGAGTACAAATCCCAACCCCCCAACTCCCAGCAGCTGCTGGTTCCGTCACTCACCATCCTCCTTCTCGTCGAAAACGGGTCTCTTGGCAGAACTGTTGGCCCCCATCCTCTTCTTCCACTTGCCCCAATGAAACATTGATGCTCAGATTGCATTCCTCGCCTCTGGAAGAGAAACTACAGCTCCGCTTGGACAGCTTCCCTCAGACACGGAACCGGGACGGGAGCCGTGCGCTCCGGTGATCGGTGCGCCGCCGGACGGCTGAGCAGCGAGGCCGCTGACGGCGGAAGGAGAGCCGCGGGAGGCGCGAGCGGCGCGGATGCGAGCGAAGTTGGAGCGTCGCTCGGTCACTGTGAGGCTGTTCTGCGGGAGTCACAGCTGTGAGGAAAACAGCTGACACTACCGGAAGATGCGCTGCCTCCCTCCACAATAAAAGCCGCAACGAAGACTGGAAGCAGGAAAAAACTTCCTCTGCTTAAATCAAAGCACCTTTGAACAAAACTGTATTCAAGTCAAAACAAAACTTTGTAAATGTTTTGCTAAATCCAGACATTTAGCAAAAATGGACGTAAAATCCTTTTCAGTCAAAGGACGTCAGATTCGTCTCTGAGCTGCAGACGCATCTAACAGGGTGATTTTTTTTTACCTGCTGTCGCCATCGACTTTTAAAACTGCACAGAACGATCTTCATTCATGCAACTGACTCTCTTCAGAACAAGCAAACAGATGGACCAATCGCAGATCAGTGCCCCTGCCCCACCCACCCTTTTAACAGAGAGTCATGTATGCTTCCAATAAAGTTGATTAGAATTTCCTCAAACATTTAAGTAATTACACAGAGAGCTCAATGGCCCTGTGGTAGAGTGTCCACACTGAGGTTTATACATGGGCTCCAATCCAGACTCCTGTTTGTCACATAGGTTTAACACTCAGTGTTGAGGGATTGAATTGTCGGGTTAAACCATTGGCTGTATAGAGAACTGGACTGAGTGAGTGTAATGCATAGACCATGTACAGAGATGGACACAGCCAGGTGTGACATCATCCATAGAAAACGCCTTACTGCCTTACTCCAGCGAAATGAAGGCAGTTCTGTTGTCATTTTTCCACAAAACGGTCATCACCATGTTGGAACTCGATGTCGTAAACAGTGATTGGTCCAAGTCGGTATGAGTCTACATACCATGGCAACCACTCTCGCCAATCAGGAGTGAGCTTGTTGAGGACCACACCCCTTCACTGAAAGCAGATGTTTGATATGAGACCACATACTTGTATCTGATTGGTTAGTTTATAACTTCAATAACTTTTGCTACAGAGAAAAAAATCAGAAAAAAATTAGACTGAGTAATAGATTTTGGCTTCCTGGAACCAGCGGGCACTTCCTGTTTGGAACGCCGGGGGGGTCTCTCAGTCCAGGTCTCCAGTACATTCAGTAGGCTCAACCCCCAAATGGTTCCTGACACAGTTCACCACTCTCCCCAGGGAAATGGCCAAAAGCAGGAAACGAACTTCCCACTCCTAGTAACCTTTAACTTACAGCCAATCAATTTATGATCTTTACACTTGTAATTCAATTTACAATATGCAGTTTTAAGATGTATTTTTACAAATCCAGCTGTGGATACTGATGTCTCCTGGCACAGGGGCTTTTACAGCGAAAGGAACGACCGGAAGTAAGAGTGTGTGCTTGGCCCCTTCATGTCCGCGGGTTGCAGCGGCTGCTGGATGCTGCAGGTACCCGCGCGCGCAGCTGGGAAACCTGAGAACAAAGCCTCGCGCTGCTGTGACCAGGAGACGGGTGGGCGGAGCCTGACCGAGAGGAGCGGAGTCCGTCTGAAAGTCTGACGGTACTGCGAGCAGCATCCACTGCCTCTCTGGTTCCTTCAGGCTCCGATATCAGAATTCTGCTTCAGTTCTGCAGCTCCTCAAGGAACAATTTAGCTGAATTTTCCCTCTTCATTCACATTTGATTTAACCTCATTTATCAGCCTTTCACTTCAGAAATGGGGCAGAAGTTACTTGTACTTAGCCGTGTTACAGTTACTGAGGTGTGGTCGTGGTGATCCAGGCTTTTCCCGGGCAGCAGAGGCCTTTCCTCCTGAAAACCTTCCTTATGTTTGAAGGTCTGGAAAAGCTTTCAAATTCAATGGAAATAACTGGAAAAATCACAACTGGATCTTTACTTATTTGACAGTTTTTCAGGTTCACATCCCCAAAGAAGTACACTTCAAGTTTATTTTATTAGGTATACTTGAGTATTTATTGCAAGTCTATAGACTATGTATGGATAATGTAAAACGTGTATTCACGGAATCTCCTTCTGAAAAAAATGAAGTATTTTAGGTTTACGATACATAGTATACAGTATGGCTGCATGGTGGCGCAGTAGCGCACGGGACTCACAGCCAGAAGGCGCCAGTTCAAGTCACAGCTGACACCTTTCTGTGTGGAGTTTGCATGTTCTCTCCGTGCATGTGTGGGTTTTCTCTGGGGACTCCGGCTTCCTCCCACCTGCCAAAAGCATGCCCCATAGGTTCATTGGTTACTCTAAATCAGGGGTCACCAACCTTTTTGAGACTGAGGGCTATTTCATGGGCACTATGTGGTATGAAGGGCGCCACAGGACCTGTTTACCAAAAACTTCCAACCCTCCCCCCCCCCACACACACACACACAAACACAATTTGAGGACGACCTTTTGTGTGCCCTATTTTTATTTGCTCATTTTACACAGAAACATGCATGAATTTTCTAGACTCATATTACAGGGGGGGTCAAACTCAGTTGCAGAGGGGGCCTAAATCCAAAACACACTTTAGGTTGCGGGCCGAACAAGATAAACATTTATTGGACAGATAAAGCTAAACTTTTAAACCTTTAAAACTTTACCTTAACTATTTTTAAACATAAATATGAATAAAAGCAGAAAGGAATATTACTCCAAAATAATACATATATTCTGTCAAAATTATGAAAATATGAACAAATAAAGCCAGGAAATATTAAAATTAGAAATAATAAATCAAATTATTTCGTTTTCTTTACGCTATTGACATTTTCTTAGAGCTGAACTCCTGACATCATTTTTAACATTAAGTTCATTTCTGCTTGGTTTGTGATGTTCTATGTGTGTCTTTAGTCCTGTGTGTGTCTCTGGTCCTGTATGTGTCTGTGGTCCTGTGTGTGTCTCTGGTCCTGTGTGTGTCTCTGGTCCTGTGTGTGTCTTTAGTCCTGTGTGTTTCTTTGGTCCTGTGTGTGTTTCTGGTCCTGTGTGTGTCTTTAGTCCTGTGTGTGTCTCTGGTCCTGTGTGTGTCTTTGGTCCTGTGTGTGTGTCTTTGGTCCTGTGTTTGTCTTTGGTCCTGTGTGTGATTCTGGTCCTGTGTGTGTCTCTGGTCCTGTGTGTGTCTCTTGTCCTGTGTGTCTCTGGTCCTGTGTCTGTCTTTGGTCCTGTGTGTGTGTCTTTGGTCCTGTGTTTGTCTTTGGTCCTGTGTGTGATTCTGGTCCTGTGTGTGTCTTTGGTCCTGTGTGTGTCTCTGGTCCTGTGTGTGTCTGGTCCTGTGTGTGTCTCTGGTCCTGTGTGTGTCTTTAGTCCTGTGTGTTTCTTTGGTCCTGTGTGTGTTTCTGGTCCTGTGTGTGTCTTTGGTCCTGTGTGTGTGTCTTTGGTCCTGTGTGTGTCTTTGGTCCTGTGTGTGATTCTGGTCCTGTGTGTGTCTCTGGTCCTGTGTGTGTCTCTTGTCCTGTGTGTCTCTGGTCCTGTGTGTTTCTGGTCCTGTGTGTGTCTTTGGTCCTGTGTGTGTCTTTAGTCCTGTGTGTGTTTCTGGTCCTGTGTGTGTCTTTAGTCCTGTGTGTGCTTCTGGTCCTGTGTGTGTCTCTAGTCCTGTGTGTCTTTAGTCCTGTGTGTTAGGTTTGGAGTTGCTGGACCCAAAAAGGCAGACGGGGACTTGGTTTGATTTAGTGAGTTTTATTGTAGGATGAAATAGATGGTGTTGGGTGTTGGATTTCTGGTGTTGGTCTTGGTTCTTTGGGTTTTTGTTCTTTGGAGGCGGATTCAGAGTTTCTTGCGAGTTTTGTTCTGGAGGCTTGGGTTCTTGTGGCTTCGGTTCTGGAGGCTTTGGTGTGGACCTTGGCTTTGGCGTTTGGCTTGGGGTGTCGGCTTGGCTTGATGTGGGCTGTGGGCGATTGCTTTGGCTTGGCTTGGCTTGGCTTTGGTTTTGGCTTGAGATGCGGCGTAGGCTTTAGCATAGACCTTGGTTTTGACCTTGGCGATGGCTTTGGCGTAGGCTTTTCTTTGTTGGCTTCGGCTTTGGCTAGGGTCGGCGAGTCCTCCGTTAATGCAGACGAACCAACAATGGCTGGGGGGCAAGATGGACTGAAATAGGTTCCCTGATTGGATGCTGACCAGGTGTGCGAGACCGGATCCTCAAGCAGGTGCGCGGGGACGACCCCGACTCCTGACAGTACCCCCTCCACAAGGGACGCCACCCGGCGGCCGAAAACGGTCAGGGTGCAGAAGACGGAAGTCACGCACAAGACCATTATCCAAAATGTAGGAGCGAGGCACCCAACACCGCTCCTCAGGGCCATAGCCCTCCCAATCAACAAGATACTGAAACCCACGACCCAGACGGCGCACGTCCAGGATGCGACGAACTGAGAAAGCAGGATGGCCACCCACGAGCCGGGCGGGCGGAGGGGGCACGGACGGAGGGCACAGCGGACTGGTCACCACAGGCTTGAGGCGGGACACGTGGAACATTGGGTGGACTCTCATGGAGCGGGGTAGACGGAGCTTGACAGATGTCGGATTGATGATGGAGTCAATCTCAAAAGGGCCAACAAAACGGGGAGACAACTTCCTGGACTCTGTGAGCAATGGCAGATCCCGAGTTGACAGCCAAACCTTTTGCCCAGGTGTATAAGCAGGGGCAGTAGTGCGACGCCTGTCCGCAACCATCTTAGTACGGTGAGAAGTGCGGAGGAGAGACCGTTTGGTTGCTGTCCAGATCTTACGACAACGACGGATATGGGCTGTCACCGATGGCACTGCCAAATCCAACTCCTCAGAAGGAAAAAGAGGAGGCTGGTATCCCAGTGACGCTTCGAAAGGAGAAAGGCCAGTGGCCGAAGAAACCAGGGAATTATGAGAGTATTCCACCCAGGCCAGGTAATCAGACCAAGACGATGGGTTCTGGGAGCAGACACAGCGGAGAGCGGACTCCAAGTCCTGGTTGGTGCGCTCCGTCTGACCATTGGTTTGAGGATGGAAGCCCGAGGACAGACTGGCCGTGGCTCCCAGAGCTTGACAAAAACTTTTCCAGACCTGGGACGTGAATTGGGGCCCCCGATCCGAGACTATATCCGAGGGAATACCATGAAGGTGGAACACATTGCTGGAGAGAGCACTGGCAGTGTCCGCGGCGGTGGGAAGCTTGGGCATAGCCACAAAGTGAGCAGCCTTGGAAAAACAGGTCGACTATGGTGAGTATGACTGTATTCCCCTTAGAAGGGGGAAGACCGGTGACAAAGTCGACAGCGATGTGAGACCACGGCCGGGAGGGGATAGGTAGAGGCTGAAGGAGCCCGGCGGGTGCTTGATGGGTGGATTTACTGGTAGCACACACAGTGCACGCAGCCACAAACGACCTGGTGTCCCCGACTATAGTTGGCCACCAGAAGCGGCGTTGAATCAAAGACAGAGTACGACGGAAACCCGGGTGGCAAGAAAAATGAGAAGCATGGATCCAAGCCAGCACTTGAGACCGAACTGCTGCAGGGACGTATTGACGGTTGGTCGGTCCCCCTCCTGGGTCGGGGTCGGTGGTCAGAGCATCATGAATGGCCGTCTCTATCTCCCAAGTTAGGCTGGCCACCACACACGAAGGAGGGAGAATTGGATTTGCCGAGAGGTCAGAGTCATTAGGGGTGTGTAAACGCGAAAGTGCGTCGGGCTTGAGGTTGCGAGATCCAGGACGGAAAGAAACTGTGAAATTGAACCGACTAAAGAACAAGGCCCATCGAGCTTGGCGAGCGTTGAGTCTCTTGGCTGAACTCAGATACTCCAAATTTTTATGGTCGGTCCAAACTAGGAAAGGATGTTCAGCCCCCTCCAACCTCCAACCAGTGGCGCCATTCTTCGAGGGCCAGTTTAATGGCCAATAATTCCCGATTTCCCACGTCGTAGTTTCGTTCGGAGGCTGAAAGCTTACGGGAGAAGAAAGCACATGGATGGAGTTTGCCGTCCTCCGCGCGCTGGGAGAGAACGGCTCCTACCCCGGTATCTGAGGCGTCTACCTCCACAACGAACTGACGTGTGGGGTCGGCTTGGGTCAAAACTGGGGCTGATGTAAACAGCTCCTTGATATGTTCAAAAGCCTCCTCCGCCCCCTGGTGCCACAGAAAAGGCTTTTTGGTGGATGTTAGGTTGGTCAGAGGATTTACTAAACTGCTGTAGTTGCGTATGAAACGACGATAAAAGTTTGCAAAACCCAGGAAGCGCTGTAGGTCCTTTCGTGAAGTTGGTTTGGGCCAGTCCTTAATTGCCGAGACCTTTGATGGGTCCATATTCATTTCCCCCTTTTCAATAATGAAACCCAGGAAAGAGACTCTGGGAACGTGAAATTCACATTTCTCCGCCTTGATAAAAAGTTTGTTTTTGAGTAATCTCTGAAGGACTAAGCGGACATGTTGACAGTGGGTCTCGAGTGAAGGTGAATAGATGAGTATGTCATCAAGATAGACAAAAACAAAGCGGTTCAGGAAATCACGGAGAACATCGTTAACAAGAGCCTGGAACACAGCAGGGGCGTTGGTTAAACCAAAGAGCATAACTAGATATTCAAAATGGCCCAAAGGGGTGTTGAAAGCTGTTTTCCATTCATCCCCTTCCCGAATTCGCACCAGGTGATAGGCGTTTTGCAGGTCTAACTTACTGAATACTGAAGCACCCTGGAGGTATTCGAAAGCAGAGTTCAACAGGGGTAGGGGGTATTTATTTTTGACAGTGATTTTATTTAGCTGGCTGTAGTCAATACAGGGACGGAGTGTTCTGTCCTTTTTCTCGACAAAGAAAAAACCCCCTGTCAGGGGGGAGGACGACGGTCGGATGATCCCAGCAGCCAGCAAATCCTTGATGTAAAGTTCCATGGCCTGGAGTTCTGGTTTTGAAAGGCGGTAGAGACGGGAAGTGGGCAAGGTGGCCCCCGGGATCAACTCAATGGGACAGTCATATGGTCTGTGAGGAGGAAGAGTACATGGTTTTTCTTTTCTGAAGACAGCCGCCAGGTCATGGTAGATGGGAGGGACGCCGGACAGATCTGGGACATCTGGAGGAGGTGTGGTCACGGGTAAATCTGGATATGCAGAGCGAAGACAGGTGGAATGACAATATGGACTCCAGCTCATAATGCTGTTAGACTGCCAGTCAATATGGGGATTGTGTTGACAAAGCCAGGGGCGGCCCAAGATTATTTGTCTGGAAGGCGCCTGGAAAACCTAAAACTGCAGGGTTTCCACATGGTTGCCAGAAACACAAAGGAGAACTGGAGCAGTTTGGTTATTAATAACTGTGAGGGGTTGCCCATTTGCCGCACTTACCCTTAGAGGAGGGTCTATAGGAACGAGTGATAAACCAGCCTCGAGAGCCAGGTCCTCATTGAGGAAGTTTCCTTCTGTTCCAGAGTCAATCAGGGCTGAAACAGAACCAGACCACGAACCAGAGGAAAGAGAAACCAGGAATTCCGAACTTGATGGGGTGAGGCTTTGAGATTCATTGCCCCTCAGTGACCCCATTATCACTGAGGGGCTCTGTCTTTTGGTTTTACAGGACAGACCGCCACCCTGTGTGTATTACTGCCACAATAGAAGCATTCACCTCTTGTCCATCTATCTTGTCTTTCCTTCGGAGTTAAACGAGTCCTCCCCAACTGCATCGGTTCCTCTGTTGATAACGTGGGAGCTGAAGACTCAAAAAAACTGGGAGGGGGCGTTACCTGCCGTGACGTAGGTTTCGGAAAGGTCTGCTGGGATTTGTAGTTCCGGGATGAGCGGCGCTCTCGAAGGCGGTTGTCAATCCTAATGGAGAGAGAAATAAGAGATTCCAGGGAGTCAGGTTTGTCGTAATGCAAAAGCTCATCCTTTATGGAATCTGATAAACCGTTGTAAAACACTTCTAGAAGTGCTTTAGTGTCCCATCCCGCCTCCGTGGCCAGAATGCGGAAGTCAACGGAGTATTCGGCCACTGAGCGTTTGTCTTGGCGCAGGTTCAGCAGTTTGCGGGAGGCGTCGTGGTGTCTCTCCGGTGTCTCGAATACTTGCTTAAAGTGGCCCATAAATTCTTGAAACGATAACGTCGTCATGTTGCGGTTCGCTAAGAACGCTTCGGCCCATTCGAGAGCTCGACCGCGTAACAGTCCGGTAACATAGGCTATCTTGGCTGCGTCAGAGGAATACATGCTGCATTGTTGTGAAAACACCTGAGAGCATTGGAGGAAGAATCCCCTACAATGGTCGGAGGTTCCCGAAAATGGATCCGGATTCGGGATGCGAGCTTCCAGGGGCTGGTGAAGCATGAGGTGGTGGAGTCTGCGGCATAGGAGCCACGCCGGCTGAGTCAGGTGAGCGTGAATCGGCCATGGTTTGGAGCAATGAGTGGAGCTGGGACAACTGCTGTGAGATGGCTTGTTGATTTCCCGAAAGGCTGTGAAGCATTTGTTCATGTCTGTCCATAGTGGAAGCGTGGGAGGACAAAGTCTGGTTCACGGGGTCCGGGTCTGCTGGGTCCATGTTGGTTGGTTCGTTCTGTTAGGTTTGGAGTTGCTGGACCCAAAAAGGCAGACGGGGACTTGGTTTGATTTAGTGAGTTTTATTGTAGGATGAAATAGATGGTGTTGGGTGTTGGATTTCTGGTGTTGGTCTTGGTTCTTTGGGTTTTTGTTCTTTGGAGGCGGATTCAGAGTTTCTTGCGAGTTTTGTTCTGGAGGCTTGGGTTCTTGTGGCTTCGGTTCTGGAGGCTTTGGTGTGGACCTTGGCTTTGGCGTTTGGCTTGGGGCGTCGGCTTGGCTTGATGTGGGCTGTGGGCGATTGCTTTGGCTTGGTTTTGGTTTTGGCTTGAGATGCGGCGTAGGCTTTAGCATAGACCTTGGTTTTGACCTTGGCGATGGCTTTGGCGTAGGCTTTTCTTTGTTGGCTTCAGCTTTGGCTAGGGTCGGCGAGTCCTCCGTTAATGCAGACGAACCAACAATGGCTGGGGGGCAAGATGGACTGAAATAGGTTCCCTGATTGGATACTGAACAGGTGTGCGAGACCGGATCCTCAAGCAGGTGCGCGGGGACGACCCCGACTCCTGACACTGTGTGTGCTTCTGGTCCTGTGTGTCTTTGGTCCTGTGTGTGTCTTTAGTCCTGTGTGTGCTTCTGGTCCTGTGTGTGTCTTTAGTCCTCTGTGTGTCTCTGGCCCTGTGTGTGTCTGGTCCTGTGTGTATCTTGGGTCCTGTGTGTGATTCTGGTCCTGTGTGTGTCTTTAGTCCTGTGTGTGTCTCTGGTCCTGTGTGTGATTCTGGTCCTGTGTGTGATTCTGGTCCTGTGTGTGTCTGGTCCTGTGTGTGTGTCTTTGGTCTTGTGTGTGTCTCTGGTCCTGTGTGTGTCTGGTCCTGTGTGTGTCTTTGGTCCTGTGTGTGCTTCTGGTCCTGTGTGTGCTTCTGGTCCTGTGTGTGTCTGGTCCTGTGTGTGTGTCTTTGGTCCTGTGTGTGTCTTTAGTCCTCTGTGTGTCTCTGGCCCTGTGTGTGTCTGGTCCTGTGTGTATCTTGGGTCCTGTGTGTGATTCTGGTCCTGTGTGTGTCTTTAGTCCTGTGTGTGTCTCTGGTCCTGTGTGTGTGTCTTTGGTCCTGTGTGTGATTCTGGTCCTGTGTGTGTCTTTGGTCCTGTGTGTGTCTTTAGTCCTGTGTGTGTCTCTGGTCCTGTGTGTGTCTTTGGTCCTGTGTGTGTCTTTAGTCCTGTGTGTGTCTGGTCCTGTGCGTGATTCTGGTCCTGTGTGTGTCTGGTCCTGTGTGCGTGTCTTTGGTCCTGTGTGTGTCTTTAGTCCTCTGTGTGTCTGTGGTTCTGTGTGTGTCTCTGGTCCTGTGTGTGTCTTTAGTCCTGTGTGTGTCTCTGGTCCTGTGTGTGTCTTTGGTCCTGTGTGTGGTTTTGGTCCTGTGTGTCTCTGGTCCTGTGTGTGTCTGGTCCTGTGTGTGTCTTTGGTCCTGTGTGTGATTCTGGTCCTGTGTGTGTCTGGTCCTGTCTGTGTGTCTCTGGTCCTGTGTGTGTCTTTAGTCCTGTGTGTGTCTTTAGTCCTGTGTGTGCTTCTGGTCCTGTGTGTGATTCTGGTCCTGTGTGTGTCTGGTCCTGTGTGTGTGTCTTTGGTCCTGGGTGTGCTTCTGGTCCTGTGTGTGATTCTGGTCCTGTGTGTGTCTGGTCCTGTGTGTGTTTCTTTGGTTCTGTGTGTGTCTTTAGTCCTCTGTGTGTCTCTGGTTCTGTGTGTGTCTCTGGTCCTGTGTGTGTCTTTAGTCCTGTGTGTGTCTCTGGTCCTGTGTGTGTCTTTGGTCCTGTGTGTGTCTTTGGTCCTGTGTGTGTCTTTGGTCCTGTGTGTGATTCTAGTCCTGTGTGTGTCTCTGGTCCTGTGTGTGTCTCTGGTCCTGTGTGTCTCTGGTCCTGTGTGTGTCTTTGTGAAATGTATCAGAGGGATTTGATTATTTAAAAACCTGTCATTGTGAAAATCATGTTTAGGTCTCATAAAACATTAAAAACTAAATCATAGAACTCATCACTGGGATCACTCCAAAAATATTTGTCATTTTCCTAATTTTGTGCAACACCAACAGTAAAAATCATCCAAAATCCTCAATACTTTCATAAATAAATGATCTTTTGTTTATTTATGGTCTGAAAAAGTGCAGCTGTTTTCCAGCCTGCACTACCTGATGTCTTTATTTATACGTTACTATCACCAACTAAACAACCGTAAAAATAAATGGATATGAAAAAACAGACAAGTATTAAAAATTTCCACAATAGTTAGTGAAGAATGACATTATTAGAATGAGCTGAGTCATTTAAGCCCCCCATCATCCAGGTGATGGGGGGGCAACCTGCACCCACTACCCCTCCCCTTCTCCTCCTCACACACACACACACGCCGCTTTCTCAAAGACGGGAGCGCCGATTCTCAAATTTCAGGCCGTTCCATCCTCTGCCATATATTTCAGGATAGCTGAACTAAAGTGCCTCATTTACTAATGGCAAACACTCAATCCCCACCCTCTACTATTCAGGTGAGTACCTGAGTCTTAATTCTCTGTCCTCTTACTTAGTAGCGGCCCCACTGGACATGTCTGACTCTGCTCCCCGCGCCCCATGCAAAGCACAACCCCAGTTTATTGAGAACGACACTCACATAAGCTAGAGGACAATCATATCTGTCTGTTTATTTTGAACACACCCACCACCAGCCAAACAGCATTAACCTCACTTATGGCAAGCAATTTAACACACCCCAGATTCCCCACTTCCCATGAGTCTTAGAAGCTGAGGCGGGGCTAACCCCCAGATCGCCACAATATATTGATTTGCTATATGAGCAGTGCTATTTTTGAAGCATTCCCGTTAACTGATGTTTACCCTTCCAATCATTTTTACATTCTGGCTTTAACTGGGACAGTGATCTTTGTGTCTTTGGTGGAAATGATGTAGAAACTGTGGAACATCTTTTCTTTGAATGTTTTCATGTAAAAGAGTTTTGGTCTTCTTTTCATAATTGGCTCAAATCCAAAAATATCATCACTAACCCTTTAAATTGGAATACAATTAAAATTCAATTACAATTAATTGACAAAAATTTGGACTTTGTGATTAATGTATTGATTGTAATTTCAAAGCCTTTTATTCATACTTAAATTAATAAAGGTGAAACCTCACATTAATGGATTACTCAACCGTCTCAAATTAATCTCTAAATCTTTACATTACATGAATCATAGGAATGCCCAGACGTTCTGTAATTTATTTGATCTATTTAAACTTTTGTAATAGACCCTTATTTTTATTGATTATTTTTTTAAGTTATATTTGTTTTCATATTTGTTTTTTTTGTCTACCTTTACCTCAGAATTGATATTGTTGTCATTGACAGACATGCTGTGATTGTTTGTTGTATATTTGCTTCAATTAAAAAAAAAAACAAAAAAACATTTTGGGTGCATTCCCTGCGGGCTCCACAAGGGGTGCTCATGCACAGGGTTGGTGACCCCTGCTCTAAACTGTCTCCAAACTGTAAATCTGTGTGTGCATGCGTGTGTAATCAGGGATTGGATGTTTGTTTTTTTGTTTATTTTGATCAGCGCTGTTTGTTTCAAGTTTGTTGTTTCAAAAATAAATATCCTCCTGGAAGTCTGCATATCATGAACGGTTAACAACATTTAACTGCTGTAAATCATACAACAGCAGTTGGAGGCTGACAAAAGCACCTCATGTAAGTGGGCAACATAGTCACAGATACAGACTGTGAATATAGAAAAAACTCTTTTAATTTAAGAGTTTATAACTGACAGCAAGTGTCTCTTGCTTTTTGTCCAAATACAAACAACGACCTACAAACGGTGAAACAATCAGATTTTTGTTTTCAATTTTATGAGAGCAGCTCTCTCCTGCTGCCGACGGACAGACGGCAGTGAGACGCTCGAAGTGCAGACTCCAGGAAAAGGAGTCAAAATAAAACATAAAGCCAGAATCTCAAAAACAATTCCCACTCTGGAGCTGCATTTCCAGAAGAAAATGCAGCGTTGAATGTTGTCCTGCTGAATGAAGATGAAATTAAAGGGTAAGAATTGGCACAAAAAAAAAGTAAAAAAAGAAATGATTAAAGTTGACCATAAATAAAGGGAAAACAGCACAATAACAAAAAAGATGGTTTTGTGAAAAAGGCCAGAGCCGGGTATCGAACCAGCGAGCGTCTGCACCAAGGATTCCCCATGTATTGTAATGGAGGCAAAACTTCCTGGAATATTTTGAAAAGTTCAAGGATTTGAAGGACCAAAAGTCATAGCTGGAAAAAGCTGAAAGAGCTGAACATTTGAATAGTAGAATGGTTTAAATAGCTGAAAAATTATAGAAGGAGATAATCACCAAAAAATGGCAGAAGATACTAGAATAAAAGAGAAACAGGAAAACAATGGTTCCATCAACTAATAAAAGGTTACACTGATATGATCTAGTCATGAGAACTCATCATATTTATGCTACAACAACGATTGTGGGGGGGCATGTAACCCTTTTTGCCGTGCAGCCGATGACACGTGTGCAGACTTGTGGGAGTCAGTCAGCAGGTGAGGGGCACACCTGGTTGGACCTGTGAGGAAGGAAAGCAGGAGTCTGTTTTTGGAGCTGCAGCATCAAACCGCGAAGCCCTCATGAGACGTTTTCTGTCCCATCCAAAGCACGCTGATGATGCTGCTGACAGGTTGGAGGTCAGTGACATTCTCTGAAAGTAACGGACGGAAGCAGCAGGTGGAAACCGGGCGGGGACGCCACAATTCTGTTTGAAACCAGTTTAAAGCACTGTGTTACAGCTTAAAACCGACTGAATGGTTGCAACTCCACCTCAGGTCTCCATTAGGTCTACGTTGAAAGTGTATTGTGCTACATTTAAGAAGGATTTACTATTTCATGTTGCAAGCTTAGTATAAACAAACTTAAAGGTTTTTCTTTATTGTCATTTGCTTTTTAACAACTTCAATAGGCATTTTTATACTTTTTTGCTTTGTAATATACTATGGAGGAGTTTTAGGGCCAGTTTACAAACAAATACACTTTTTTAATTCCGATTTTAACTGGAACAAACCTCAGCTATCAAATATCTTGGACATTTCATTACTGATGATTGGAGGGATGATAGAGAGATTCAGAGACAGTACTGTAAACTCTATGCTCAGGCAAACATGCTGATGAGAAAATTCAGTGCATGTTCTCTTCAAGTGAAGTGCTCACTGTTCAGAGCTTACTGCACTCCTCTGTATATGGCTCCTCTTTGGAGGAACTATGGACGTGGGACATTCCGCAAATTCTTAGTGGCCTATAATGATGCTTTTAGGCTTCTGCTACAGGTGCCCAGGTGGTACAGAGCCAGTCAGCTGTTTGTGGATGCTCACATCCCCACCTGTGAAGCTCTACTGCGTAAGCTTACATACAGCCTCATGGAACGCCTGGACAAATCTAAGAACTCAATTATCATGACTCTGACTGATCCCAAAAGAAGCTCATGCCGCAACACCTCTGCCCTGAGGAAACACTGGATACAGCGATTTTACTCTTTTTAATTTATATCTTTGTACTTTTTATTATGTATGCTGTATTTGTATCTTTTTCTATGGACCACATCTGAGTCTGAAATAAAAAAATTTTTTTTAAAAAAGTGTTTGTTTAAAGTTACTCTATGTGCTACGCTACAATTCTGAGGCAGTAATTCTGTGTAAACAAAGGAATACTCCTGAAAGTTACAGGTGTGTCACAGCTCATCTCACCATGTGCCATTGTCAGTACCTGTGTCTGGAAGGGAAGCAGATAAGCGTCGTTCCAGCAGAGACGCTCTTCTGTCTGCCCGGGCTGCAGAGGCAGGAGTTCAGAGGAAACCTGATCACAGTGCTCCCGACTGACATCGGCTGGCACAGGTCAGCTCTGTGATGCAGCTTTTGCTTATTTAGATGAACTGTTTTTGCTTTCAAAATGGGTTGAGGGTTAAAATTGTACAAGTCAACCTAATTTAGGAAGGTGGAATTTCCTTGCTCAAGTCAGACTGTTTTTGGTCTCATAGGTGTCTGAACCTTTGTCAGAGCTTTCTCCAGAGCTGGGTGTGGAGAAGAGGCTGGTCTTCTGACGATGAAAGCTTTCTGTTTGGTTCTTCATCATCGGGAATCAAATGAATGTTTGGTTTTGTAAACTCAGCCATTGACTGTATATGAGAACTGGACTGAGTGACCCCTCCCTCCTGGTGTTTCAAAGAGGAAGTGCCCGCTGGAATTCTATGACTTTTTGTTCTTTATGATTCACGTTCATTACATAATCAGCGGCATGAAGCCCACTGAGATGACTATTGTTGTAAATATTGGGCTATAGAAATAACATTGAATTGAATTGATTCCAAGAATTCAAAATCTCACACTATGTCCGAATTCCCACCCTAACCCCTATATAGTCCCCTATATATAGTTGTCATTTTCTAGTGCTGTCTGAATCTCCAATTCCAAAATAAATTGGAAATAAACAGCTGTTAGTCATTCTATGAGCCAGAATAAACATTCTTGATCTGATACGTTTAATAATAATAATAATAATCCATTTTATTTAAAGCGCCTTTCAAGAAACCCAAGGACACTTTACAAAACAAAGGTTAACAATAGACATTAAAAGCACAATAAATATAAAAGACTAAATCAAAAGTGAATCAGGATGGGAAGCCAGAAATGAACAGATAGATTTTGAGTTTAGATCTGAAAGTAGGCAGAGAGTCTATGATACGGGGGTCAGGAGGGAGGGAATTCCAGAGTTTGGGAGCCGAGCAGCTGAAGGCTCGGCTTCCCGTAGTGACGAGTCAGGCCGGAGTAACAGAGGAGGAGGACCGAAGAGAACTAGAGGGGGTTTAAAGTGTGGGTGACATGGCCTATTTTAATAAGCCAAAATATAGTAAATAGTCTCTTTTTCATGTTGCGATTGTTTCTAATATTTTTCGAAAAAGAATAAATAGCGAAAAACGCGATATAAACGAGGACGGCCGCCGGCTTCACGCATTCCGCCGAATTCGCGCCGCCCTGTTTGTGACGTAACGAAAGGCAGACAACATGGCTAGCTGAACAGAAAGATGAAGAGGAAAGTTGCGGAGATTATCATGATGATGAGTCACTTTTGCAACCGTATCGATTCGAACCCTTTTGCGAAAGTGAGGAGGATATAGCAGAAAGTAGTAGGTCTAGCGATCTCTTGAAAATGGTGGGGATTGCGTTCGGTTTCAATACTTTTTTATATCTGACATGCATTCCCATATCTTTCATGAGCTGTGGTGTTTCTTCAAAACAGTCTGCCTCAAAATGTTCGCTGCATAAAGTTGACGAAGCAGTTGGCACTAGAGGTAAGATCGGGCCTAAAAAATCCGGCCCGACCCGACACAGGCCCGCGGGCATTAAAGCCGAACTCGGACCGAACCCGACCAATTAACTTGATTTGCAGGACCGAGCCCGAAGCAAACCCGAAATTTCAATTTAACCCATAGGATTTTTGACAGAAAAAAACCTGCCAGATTTCTTAAAGGTAAAATAATCTACATATTTTTATGATGATGAAAGCTATTTTCTTTCTAACAGAGTGGTCGCTGCAGCCGCGCGCGTATAAGCTGCTGTTGTGGCATAGAGTTCCGCTGGAAGCGCTGCGCATAGGTTCCTCCCTACATGACAAATGCATTTGCACAACGAAATAGCGCTGGAACACAGAATAAGAGGCCAGACAGAGAGAGTGACAGAGAGATCTGGATGATAAGCACTCGCTTCATTACGCGGAGAAATACTGCAGCCGCGGCGGTGCGCGTTTGCCTTTTCAGTTTCGTGTGTGTGTGGGTGTGTGCGCTAGGGGAACGTTCTCCCTCTGAGTAAGAAGCTGGCTGTGCCTTTCGGTTCGTGCGGTAACCGTTCTGACTTCCAGGATTAATAAAGAGCTGTTTGACAACCGCCGCCTAAGGAGCTTCTTTGCAGACATTACAATATATTTATTAAAAAAGTCAGCGAGAGAGTGATAAACCAAGTAGCTTGGTTTATCACTGTTGAGTTTGAGAAGGTTTAAGGTGAACCAGTTTTTGATTTCAGATAGACAGGAGTGGAGGGAGGAGGGTGGAAGAGAGGAGTCAGGTTTGCTTAATACATAGAGCTGGGTGTCATCGGCAAAACAGTGAAAATTAACATTAAATTTACGGAAGATATTGCCAAGGGGTAGAAGATAAGTAATGAAAAGAAGAGGACAAAGGACAGAACCTTGGGAGACATGTTTAGTTAACATGTTCTTGATTATCCTCTTTTTTCATGATATTTGTTCCTGGTTTAAGTCATTCAAGTTCTAAACTGCCTCAATAAAAGTACATGGTCATGTCTAACATTGAAAACATTAGACTGTCAAGTTCTCCCAAGCCACTTTCAGTGGAGGGGTGTGGCCTTCCAACAAACTCACTCCAGAGAGTTAAGAACGGTTGCAATCTTTTTTTTTTTTAAGCACGGTTGCAATTGAAACGTTGATTCAGGCCAAGTCGCACCAATCACTGACGTCACTGACG
This sequence comes from Oryzias curvinotus, assembly GCA_023969325.1. NCBI lineage: Eukaryota > Metazoa > Chordata > Actinopteri > Beloniformes > Adrianichthyidae > Oryzias > Oryzias curvinotus. Next base: position 22,257,264 of record CM043720.1, read on the forward strand.
TCATCTGGCTCTGTCATGGCGGTGCCCATACCATGAAAAAATGGTGACTGAAGTGATTTTATTTGGTTAGAGCTGGAAGTAAACCGTTTTCGATGGATGACATCACACTTGCTGACCGTTCTGTGCTACAGCAGGGCGTCCAACCGTGCTGCAGTTCCTGCTGACTGTGCCAGTGCAGCGAGTGCCAGCAGGCTTCTCCAGGTGAATCAAAGGCACCTTAACTTTGTCCAAGCATTCTCAGTCGTCTGCTCTTTGTGTCAAAGTCCTAGAACAAAAATACCCCCCACCCCGGTTCCACTCTGTTCCCGTGGAGACGGGCTGCTCTTTTGTGTCCACCTTCCAGCTCTGTAATATTTTTAGAGAGATCCAAATGATCAATAAGCTGTGGGCTCCCAGCATCCATCTGAAGACAGCCCTCCACAGTGGGCTGGGGGGGCTGAGCAGCACAGTGAGCCTCAGTCAAAGCATTTCTGCTCCACCTGTGAGACTGTTAACAGAGACATGGCCCCCACCTATGGAAGGGGGCACGCTTTGCTGTAACTAGTTTCTAGGGAGTCCAAAGCAGCTCTGTTTGGACTCAACCCTCCATGTTGTTCTTCTCCTATCTGTGCTCTGAAGATCCTAATATTTCACGGCTTTCATGGAAAATTGTTCTTCACCCAAATAAATGCTGGTAGAGCTGAGACTCTGAGTCATGTCAAATGGTCATGATGCGATAGTCAGTCGCTTTAGGCTGATTACTGCGGCCATAACTGCCCCCACCGCCCTCCAACTCTGTCACTGCTGTGGGGCAGATATCTAAAGTGTCTGATGTGGAGGAGCAGGAGGAGTCAGGAGATGAGGACGAGCCGCGGAAGTTCAGGGAGCTCAAAGACAAGCTGACGCTCCTGGAGGAGGACTCTGCAGAACAGGCTCCTCCTCGCGTCAGAAGGAGAGCAGAAGTGTTTGTGTGTGATGAGAACATTGATGAGCAAACGGGAAGGAGCTCCTGAATCACCACTTTAAAAACAGGCAACCGGAACAAAGATTTCTGGAAGAGTTGATCCGCAAGAGGCCTGGTATTTCTCATTCTTCTTTTCTTCAGAGATCAATAATCACAGCATCAAATGTTTTCCTGTAAAATCACACATTCATTTGTGAATTTGTGGAGAGAGGGGGATGTTTGTCCTTCTCCTGATGTTCAGAAAATCCTTCAGATTTTTTAGACTGATATGAGACGTGCTGAGGATGTGGGATGGAGAGACAGACCTGTTTTCCCATTTCCACATATGAACATCCATCAGCCAATGAGAAAGGAGCAGCTTCAACACGACCACAGTTTGATTTCACGGCCTTTCTCCCTGTTGAGCCGCACAACCTTCCAACCAACCTCTACGTCAGGATTAGTGACAGACTAACAGCAGAACCGCACTGACATACTCTACTGTATTTAAATGGACATGCTAAAAAATGCAGATTACCATCCGCTACATGTACCGTAGTGCATGCAACTTAATATGAACATGTTCAAATTAAACTTAACAATAACAATTAGTTGTTAGGCTGCTAGAAGTTTGAAGCTGGGAAAAGTATGGTGCTCTGGGGTTCTGTCCTCTATTCTCATCTACTTCTACTCTCCTCTATTCTTGATCATTTATCTATCATGTAGTTCTCCATGCCTCTGTTTTGTTCCATGTGATTCATGTACTGTCCCTCTCTCCCACTCCTATAACCCCCCCCCCCGCCGTACTTATCTGGATGAAGCTCATCTGCTGGACTATTTAAACATGTAGTTGTAGAGTTAGATAAGTTAATTCTTCTCTATGAGTTCTGGTACATCGCCTGTCCGTCCTGGGGGAGGATCCCCCCTTCATGGCAAATGGCGTATACTTATATGGCGCTTTTTACCTTCTTTTGAAGGCCCAAAGCGCTTTACAGTCACAGTCCCATTCACCCATGCACACACACATTCACACACTGATGGCGGCTCCGCTGCCAAACACTGGCGCCAACCTCCCACCAGAGGCAAGGCGGGGTTCAGTGTCTTGCCCAAAGACACTTCGACACATGGGCGTGCAAGGCGGGAATCGAACCTGCAATATTACAATTATGGGTCGACCACCCTACCGCTGCACCACGGCCGTCCCATGTGGACACCCCTGAGGTTTCTGAGGTTTCTTCTTTTTTTCTGGAATCTGTCTTTTTTTTTTAAGAGGAACTTTTCCTTACTGTGAAAGAGGGTCTAAGGTTTAGCAATCAGCTGTTGTATTTTATAACAGATTTTATGTTTTGAGAATCCTGTTTGTAAAACTGTGTGGTAAACCTGGGCTCTATAAATAAAACTGAACTGAATAGACATCATGGTTCCCAGCTCCAAGAGACCCAGAGAGGAACAAGCATAGCAGAAGCATCTGAGGACATCAAAACACCTCTCAGCACTCCACTGCTGATCAACACCAAGTCATTTTTTGAAAACACCAAATCAAAATTTCACGTAAGTCAAAAATTTACTGATTTTAAAAAGGAGAAAAAAACTTAGGCACATTATCTTTTCAAGAATATATAGAGAATCTGTTTTCTTGTACCAAAGTTATTTCAGGAGTAAATATCTGCTTCCAAAAATCAATTTTCCTTCTGAAGCAATGTTTTCTACCCAGAAGTCTGCAGAAGCAGCTGAATCTAAGAGGCGATAGATAACATGAGCTCTGCAGCAGCGAGGGCAGAATATCTGCAAACATGACACTTTCCTAACCAGATTCTCAGGAAGAGAGCACACATGATAAAAAAGTCCAAAGACAAAGAACGTTGTTTCATCTTTGCTCTCAGGAAAACCAGCAGGAGAGCTGGCACCATCCCCGAGCTCCCTCTGTTTGACGCTCGTCGCACACAGAGGCCTGGGGTGAGGAGGAAGGCTGCGGCGACCGGCCTGAGAGACTAACAGGCTCTTCTGCTGGAGATGAGAGAGTAAGCTGTTTCCAGCCTCAATTTCATCTCACATTAGACATCCTTCAGTCTTTGTACTGCTATTTCGGAACCAATACATTAGATTTGGCGCCGTCACTAGAAGGTCTGACTGTTGATTCAGAAAGCAGACATCACGGTGCTGAACTGGCCAAGATAAGAGATCAATGCTGGTTGTTATCAGGCCTGCGGTGTAAACACAGCAGGAACAATCATTGTCCTCACTACCATTTAGCCCAGAAACTGCTTCTCTCTTACACATCCATCATTGGGCTGAATAGGCTCTACAGGCTAAAATCACACAGGAGAAGAGAATGTCTGCTTAAAAAAAAAGCAGAAAAGAAGAATGAAGCCAGAGGCATTCAATCGTTGATCTGCTTTATCTACAGTGAGACTACCGGCCACCAGGGGACAGCACAAACCGCTTCTCTACATGCTTTAAAGGGGGTGAAATGACCTGAAAATGCCACAAAGGGAGTCAAGTGAAATGGATCATCATCAACTAGCCTTAATGATGAGCCTCTGCAGCAGCAGTCAAAGCGCATCCAAAAAGCGCAGGAAACATCCCAGAGTAATCGTGAAGCTGTGACTGCAAATTCAGAGGATGCGTGCGAGAGTCCTTCTGTGTGTGCAGCAGCTGTGCAACCAGGACCTGAATATTGTCATCACTTTGTCTTCTGTGCTCCAGAAGGACATTCAAACCCCGGTTCGCAGAACTACAATGGTTCACAGCAAAGACAGATGTTTGACGGGTGAGCTGCACCATCGTCCCAGCAGTCCGAGTCTGACAACACATTGACTTGGTGCATTAAAAGAGCCTTACAGGTGACATTGTCGTGAACAAAAGTTTACTTCCAAAGCCATGCTGTGTTTTCTTACAAGTATGATCCTAGCTGGTGAAGATGTACAGCCAGCAGCATCTAGTGGACAAAGAGAAGCTGTACAACCATCAGCGATTGTCAGCAGGTTCCTTTGTTCTTCTCAAAAACATCTTTAAACCGCCTGGTCCAGCACAGCCTTTCTTTTCACACCCATGAAACCAGACCTCACCTAATTTAGAACAGTCACGCTGAACAATCCGATCATCCTGAGACAGCAAATAGCCTGAAGAAAACCTCCCAACTCGGATTCTTGAGCAGAGACTCTAAATCTTGACCTTTCCTAGATGAACCCAGAATGTGGAGCAGGTCTGTGGACAGGATGCAGGCTGAGCTGAAGGATGTGGAGGAGATCAGAGCCATCATGAGTCCCTAACGTCCCAAACTCACCATCCACACTGGCCTTTCTGCTCAGGTGGACTCCAGCTCTGAGAGGACAGGAGGGAGTGTGAAACTGTCACAGTTTGTGACCTTTTCTCTATTTTCCTCCTCGATGGCTTCATTTGAACATTTACGATAAGGGGAACAGTTAGATCCTAAAAGGATCATTGTGTCTCCAGAAGTAATGAAGAACCTCTGAGTCCACGTGCCATTGAGCCTGGTATTTTGCTGTGTTTAAAAGGAGGGTTTATTTATTGTACTTTGTAGATTTAAGGTCCACAGAGACTCCAGTGAAATGTTCATGATAAAATGGAAAATTGAAATTTTCACTGAGAATTGCACATTTTAAATGTTCAACACCAGAGACCTTCAGCTTTTCATCTGTTTGCTCAGCTGCTGGACAAGACAAGTTAAAATTAAATAAAATTAAATAAGTAGAGAATTGCATTTTATTTGAATTAGAGTGAACTAAACGTCCAGAACAGAAGGAACAGCGGTAGGTTTGACCGTAAACGTCTAAACACGTCGCACTAACTAACTAACTAAGCGTCGTCGTTCTAATCTTTCTAGGGTGAATCTTTGATGGCGTCTCCCGCAGTGCGTGGCGAACACAGTGCGTTCCGCTGTCGGAGTCGGCGGTACTGGCCGGCATGAGCCGCCGCAGTGACACGGAGGAAGGGTCGGCCTTGTCTTGAGGCTCTCGCTCCTGTGCCTCTCAGAGCGTGATGTCAGCGGCGGCAGCGCTGTTGTAATTCACTCGGTGGGGGTGATGGCGTCACTATCTGCCCTGCTGTAGCCTCCTGCTCCGATAGTGAAGCGAGAGGGAGCGCAGGCCGACGTGACCGTGGCTCCGTTGGCCGGGATCGAGTACCGCCAGGCCGGACAATTCATCCCGGGAAACATGGAGGCTGTGGCCGAGGAGCTGCGGGCCGGCTCTCGGGTACCAGTCACCATCGATCATATGCTTAACGATACACTGGTTGTGACGCTGACCTACCAAGAAAGGAACTACACAGGAATATTACTGGATTCCAACAAAAAGTGAGCATTTTCCCTATTTTTTTTCTTCATTTTCCCCAAGAAATTAATTTGGAAAATGATGCTAACAGCTAACATACCCACGGAGCTAACGTACGGCTAACTTGTTAGCTGGCTAGCAGTTAGCCTGGCCTTAAAAAAGACAGGTTATTGAAGCTGACAAGGTGGCTACGGGTTAGCTTCATGGCTAATCAAAACTCGTAGAATTTTACTCCACGATTTGCCAGATAAATCTGATTTGTTTCGTCGATGAAAACACGCGTTGTCACAAAAGCAGCCCAGTTTGAAGAGATTGTAAATGACTTTTATTGTTCCACAGCTGCAGTTAGAGGCTTCATCTGTAGCTTATTGTTAGCCTAATCAAACCCAGAGAAGCTAAAACGATTAAAGTAAAAGAAGGCCTTGACTGAAAGCATCATTATCTAAGGCCGATGACATTTACATGTCTATTATACACACACGCAGTTCTGTTAAAGCTGTCTAAAGAAACTAAGAAATATGTCTTAATGGTGCTTATTTGAGATTAGTTGCTGCTTATCTTAATCTGTTGAAACAATAGAAATGTACGTTAATTGAGACCTGTTTAATATATAATATTAAAATGTTTTCATCTGAAACTATTTGATGATTGGTGAAGATCACAGTGGGCTGTTTTTTGACCTAAAAAGTGTCACAATGAGGCAAAGCCTTAATGAAATGACAGAAACCCAGAAGTTTAACTGATCCTCATGAACTATGTTTTGAGGTGAGGATTTTGTATCAAAACAGACACTGATCTTAAAGATTGAATACAAATCCAGTATCAAAAGATGTCTAGCTCCCCTCTTCCTAGTACAGGAAGCCAAGCTGCCCCGAGAATAACCCTCCTAAATGGGAACAGCAAGGCCTTAAAATAGTTGGCAGGCCTCGTCTCTGAAAATTTGAACACTTCTTCCTTTTCTGCTCGGGCAAATGTGTTTCCTGTCATTGTTTATCGTGATTTTTAGGTCATATCTTCAGCTCAAGATAATCTCCACCATGAAGTTACACAATATAAAATGGCTACAGCACAGTAAAGCATGGCCTGTCATGTTGTGCGTCCTTGTACTGCTTAACAGGGACTTCTGTTCCCTGTCACAGGCAACTGTGTCTGTGCTCTGCTGCTCTAGAGACACCTATGAAAAGGTATGAGGAAAAGGCCACCCCAACGTGCAGCCGTGCACAGCTCGCTGCCATGCACAGCTCGCTGCCAGCTACTTCCCATGAGGCCCAAACACGGGTTCCCCACATGTGAACTAATTAATAATCTCACCGCACACGGATGCAAAAACAAACTGAAGTCTCAAGGCTGCATCTCTGAATCCCAAGTGATTCATGGGATTGTTTTTGTTCAGTCAGATGTTGGTGGTGGTGGTGGTGTGTGTGTGTGTGGGGGGGGGTGACCCTGGGCATCCTGAAGCCTCTTTGTCTGCAGTTTTTTGGATAACGTTGCTCAGCTACATTTCTTTTCCCCATCATCCACTTCAGAAAGGACAGCTGCCAAGTTCAGACTTGTTTGATGTTTCTTAAGATGAAAGATTAAAATGAGATGAAATCATTTATAGGGTTCAAACTCTGTGTTGGAAGCCTCAGGTAAAAAGATGGAACCCCCCCCAAATATTAATGCATTTCTGCACAAAGGTGAAAGAAAATGATGACCCACTCCAAGATAATCTAAGGGTGTATTCCGACTGGAAGCAGTTAGTTCCCTTAAAGTGAACCAGAGTTCATTTCCCCCAATAATCCAGAACACATTTTCAGTCTGAATACATCCAAGTGGACCCTGGTCCAGAACCAGAAACCGGTCTTGGACCCATCTTTGAAGGTGCTCTCGATTCGTTTCCAATCGGACTGAGCTCTGGTTTGCTTTTGAGATTCCTCAGTCTGAATACAATCCATCCTCGGAGCGGAACAACTGAACCAAAATGGCCACCGAAGCCGACGTGAACAGAGTAAGAATGTAGGAACAGACGTAAAGCAACGATTGTCATGTTGTCATTGACTGTCAAACAGAAAAAATGGTGCAACATTTTATTTGTTAGAACGTTTATTTTAACACAGCTGAAAACCCTTCTTACGTGCTTTTCTGTGTCTAGTTACGCGGCACACGTCCATGACGTCATTCATTCTGAATTCTCTTGAAGAAATAATGCCATAACACAACGATGACACACAGCAACTCATTGAAATGTGATCGTTTGAATTCAGATTTACTGAAACACTTTTTAACGTGACATGCTGCTTCTCACTGTTTTCCTGACGATCTTGATGTCATAAACACTCATCAGCGTACCTTCATACCTGACGTCTCCTCAGCACTGCTGCTTCTAGCAGCCTTTGAGTTAAAGCTCACACGGCACGTCTCCTTGCCAGTAACCGCCTTGTAGCATTCTTCCACCGTACCAAAGTAACAAATTGTTAACGGTCCCGATAAGTATTGTTGAGCACAGCACGTACGTCTTTCTCTTGTTGTTTTGATCCACCCTCGTACTTCCTGGCCAATGACTGAAGAGATCTTTAATCAAGTTGTTTTGTTTAAAAGCTTTGGTCAGTCACAGAACGGTCTGTTTGATGGCGGTCTGAATACAGACCAAACACAAGGTTCAGGACTCGATCCGGACTAAAAGATTTTTCCAGTTTGAATACAGACGCACTGTGTTTGCCACTTACTGCGGGAGACGCCACCGGCTACTGAATACCCTAAATGTAGAGAGAATGTGCTGTTCTGGTAATCTGAATGTAGAGAGAGTGGGACCCCATCCCAGGTAATCTGAATGCAGAGCTGCTGGACCTTTGCTTTTGTCATGATACCAGAAGAAGGTTCTTCTAAAATCATGTGGGACAATGCGGTTTCAAAAACACTGACATGCATAGAGCCTGGAATAAATGTATGAGTGTAATTTCCCAAATTTCCCAAGCTGGGATCAATAAAGTATCTTTATCTTATCTTATCTTACTGGTTTGAACAACCATCTGCCAAAGTGTCCTTCAGCACGACACTTAAAATGCACATATTCCCCAGTCATAGTCTGCTTCTATGCTAAATGACTGAATGCGCTTGAGTGTGCATCATGCTTCTATTTTCTGCTGAAGGTCTTGTGTTTGTGCTGTTCTGGTTCACTCTCACTAATTTAGTGCTGTTTCTCCTCTTTTCTTTCAGAAATGGACTGTTTTGTCTGCCAGATTTCACAACCAATCCCGGGATTGGCCCCTTAACTAAACCAGCCTGTGAAGTCCCAGAAACTCTGAGTGAGGAGCCCGCTCCCAAATCCCCGAGCCAGGCTTCACACAGACCGAAAGATGAGAATTCGCTCCCTGCAAGCAGCATTACTGCTGCGCCCGTCCCATGCCCCATCCCATGCCCCGTCCCAGCCCCTGTGCCGCTCGGGCAGACTCCTTATCCTCCTTATTTTGAAGGAGCACCTTTTCCTCCGCCCTTATGGGTGCGTCACACCTACAGCCAATGGGTTCCACAGCCCCCTCCCAGGCTGATAAAGAGAAAAAAGAGGCGGACACGAGAACCTGGCCGTCTGACCGTGAGCACCATACGCCTGCGGCCTCGGCAGGTACTCTGTGAAAAGTGCAAAAACACACTGAACAGTGACGAGGACAGCAAAGATGGCCTGAGTAATGCCAAGACCTCAAGAAAAGAGAACTTCCTACACAGCGATGATGATGGAGATTATAAAGATGCTCCGTCTAAGTTTTCTAGAAAAGAGGATGTTGCTGCAGCCAAAGATACCAAAAGACGGGAAAACGGCAGCAGCCTTGACAGTAAGCGCCTCAGGAAAGACAAAAGAGGCGAGGCTGATGGTGAAAAGTTCCCTGCAGGGGATGTCATTCCTCACAGTCCTGTCATAAAGATTTCCTACAGCACTCCACAGGGAAAAGGGGAGGTCATGAAGATCCCCTCCAGAGTTCATGGCTCAGTCAAGCCTTTCTGTCCAAAACAGCTGGTGCAGAATGGTGCTGAGGAAAACAGCAAGGTGTCCGCCGATGCCACCAAGGAACAGCGGCACATTCTAGATGCCACGAGGTCTGGCCTCACCGTCTCCATCCCTAAACTCAAATTAAGCAGACCCTATGCAAATGTGGTTCAAGACCTGCCATCCCCTAAGATTCGTTTGAAGCCCCCTCAAAGGGGAAGTGAGGAGACAATGGTGGAGTATGAGGCAGAACTTGTGGAAGGAACCAGGAGACGAAGCCCCAGAGTTTCTGGGCCCTGTCTTCCACACTCCGAAGACTCTGGAGAAGGGAAGAACTCTCTGGAGTTGTGGTCGGGAAGTTCTGGGGAGGAGGCCGAGCGCAGCCACAGCGACCTCACCCTGCTGATCAATTTCCGTAAGCGGAAAGCGGATTCTTCCAGTCTGTCGGTGTGCAGCAGTGACAGCCTGGACGAGTCCAAGTCCTTCAGCTCTGACGGCACCTCACCAGAGCTGTGTGACCTGGCTCCAGGCGAAGACCTCTCGGTGACCTCGTCTTCTGTCACACCACAGGAAGACTGCAAGACAGTGCCGCCGCTCACCGTGCGCCTTCACACCCGCAGCATGACCAAATGTGTGACAGAGGAGGGGCACGCAGTGGCGGTTGGTGACATTGTGTGGGGGAAGATTCACGGCTTCCCCTGGTGGCCGGCACGTGTTCTTAGCATCAGCGGCACACGCAAACAGGAGATGCCAAGCTGTGAGGCACAGTGGCCCCAAGCAAAGGTGGCATGGTTTGGTTCCCCCACCACCTCCCAGCTCTCTGTTGCCAAACTTTCCCCCTTCCGAGAACTCTTCAGGTCCCGCTTCAACCGCAAGAAGAAAGGGATGTACAGGAGAGCCATCCTGGAGGCAGCCAAGGCCGTCGGTCACATGAGTCCAGAGATTACGTCACTGCTTTCGCACTGGGACACATAGGTTAGTTCAGCTTGCCCGCAAAAGTGTGCAGGAACCTAGAGAAGAATGAACCTTTGCCGTTACCCGTAATATTGTTTGAGGTAGAATGTCAGACCAGGCCGAGTCTGCACACGAGCAGAGCCATCAATACACCGCTCTGCTGGTCTCCAAAGGATTTAAAAACCTTATTTTCATGGTTAAAAGCCTAGACGAAAAAATCAGAAGTAGAAAAACAGGAACTTTTCAGGCTCTCATGCTCCTCACAGTTTGAACATTTCAGTTTGATAAAGTTATAGTAAAGTTGGACTGCAGCATGCAGCACATGTCCTGCTGCAACAGAGGGAACCCTCAGTCTGAACGGCACTTCTGGGTGTGAGGGTGTAGACCAGAACCGTCATAGCGGCTCACAGGAACGGGTCAGACTTTGGTGTTTACAGCAGCTGGAGTCAGCGGGTGGCCTCTGAGCAAGCGCAGAAGCTGTTTGCTTCTCTTTCCAGCGTTTGTTCTTGGTTCTTTACTTCATGAAACCATTGCCATCACTCAGCCCCCCCCACATGACAGCAGATGTGGGACCCTCTTTTTGCTCATTGTCCTCATGTGCTGCTTTCTCCTCTTTTTTGCAGAGGCTGAGGACTCCAGAGGTCTTCCAGGTTTTTTCTGGATTCTCTGTCATGAAGGCCCACGAGGGATTATGTGCGGTTGCCACGGCTACTACTTTATGATGATTTTTTTTCTTCCTCTCTCCTGCCCCTAATTTTTTTTCACAAGGGGGCAGAAATGGCTGCCAAGGTGGATTTTGGCCGGACTGGAAGAGGGAGCAAAAATAATGAGGCCAGACATGTATTAACTTTTCCTCCTTTTTTTTTTCTTAGACTTCATATTTCAGATAGAGCCGAAACACTACAAGGACCTGAATGTATTTATTATCTGTAAAATTTATCAGGATCTAGAACCTTCTCACTACAGTCTCGCAAAAAAAAAAAAAAGGAAAACCCCACCCAGTGTGCTGCTGTTATGGACCTCGCCCGGTTCGGCTCGTCCAGCCAGAGGAGGCATTTTCAGACTCGCTCCTGTCCTCTATGTTGGACTCCTAAAGTCTTACTGAAGCCTCTCACTGGTGAAAATGTGAATGGCTCCATCAGAGACGGTAGTGATCCCTCCCCTCGTGACCGCAGCGTTTCATCTGTCTGTGACGTGGGTTGTGGATGTATTTGTGCTGAACTCTGGCCTGTGTTTTGTCAAGTTTCCTTCCATTTCACTTTCCACATGTCCTGAAATCCATTCTTACCCTGAAGTCTTTAAGGGGACACATTTAAAGCAAAAAAAGCACTTTATCTGTACCTTGGTGGCCTGCTGTAAGCTCTCTGTCTGAAACGCAGGAGGCAGCGCTGACGGGCAGCAGGGACTTTAGGAGCCTGTGTGCTTCGACTATCTACGAGTCTCCAAGACTGTCCATGACTATCCATGACTGTCCAAGACTATCCATGACTGTTAATAACTGTCCATGACTATCCATGACTGTCCATAAGTCTCCTAGACTGTCCATGACTATCCAATACTGTCCATGACTATCCAATACTGTCCATAAGTCTCCTAGACTCTCCATGACTATCTAATACTGTCCATAACTGTCCATGACTATTCATGACTGTCCATGACTATTCATGACTGTCCATGACTATTCATGACAGTCCATGACAGTCCATTACTACTCATGACTAATAATTACTATCCATGACTGTCCATATCTGTCCATGACTATTCATGACTGTCCATGCATAATAAAGACTATCCATAACTGTCCATGACTATCAATGAATATTTATGACTAATGATGATTATCTATGACTGTACATGACCGTCCATGATTATCCACGACTGTCTATAACTATTTATGACTATCCATGACTGTCCACAAGTCTAAGGCCTTCCATGACTTCCCATGACTTTTCTTGACTTGTAATTCTGTAGAGACGATTGTGTTGGCTGTAATCCTGCATTCTGACTGTCCTCTCATCCAACACACTACAGACCCCTCACTAAAAGTTTCTACTGGAAGAAAGGGAATAAAAGTTGACCCCCTCCCCCATTAAATCTTAGGTGAAGTTAGAGTTTTCGGGGAGGAAAGAAGTGAACATGCTGTAAGAAAACTGTGAAGCTGCAGAGGAGCGAGTCAGTCAGGACCCCTGGAGGGGGGGTCTCCCCTCTGACTGGTGGAGCTGAGCAGTGCAGGTCAACGTGGAAGACAAACATGGCTGTCTACTGTTTCCCTCATTGGTCAATGCTAATGGCTACTTTTCGTTTCTTTTCTACATGTACTGTACATAAAATAAAATATACAAGCAATATTTGTGCAGCTGTGCGTCCATGAGCTTGTGTCACCAGCGCATGTCGATCACGTTCCATGAAGAACACTGTTTCAGGAGCTTTCAACGGTTAAAACCCAATGCTGCCTTATGTGAGAAAAGATGCCGGCGAGGTTCCAGTGGTGAACAGGAAGTCTTTCAAATAACCTTTGGAGTTGAATAACTCCTGTTTTTCACTGCAGAAGTATTTCTGCCTTCAAACACTCATGCACAGCAGCTGATGTCTGAGTGGCCAGCAAACATGCAGAGCATGATGGGATCACGGGTGTAGTTCAGGAGCGTCTTGTGAAAGGAGCCTCTGTTGTCCTTCAGACTTTCACTCCAGAACTTTGTTTTCCCTTAGAAAAGCACATTTTTGAAACATCAACAGGAATCTTACTCTATCAATCACCCTTATTTGGAATCAATACCTAAAGAACTATTTTAAGGAGCAAAAAAATATTTAGTTTAGATTTTATTCACTAATTTAGAATTTTGTTTTATAGGTGACTTCATAACTAAAGCATGGAAGCGTTTCTATTGCATAACGTAATTAAAAATAAGTCAATACCAGAAATGCTTTTTCATTTTCAAAATGAAGCTGCATTTGTTGACTCAAAATTAAAAAGGAAAATCAATCTGCTAAACCGCTGTTTCTTCTTCAACACCGCTCAATCTGTCACTTAATTAAAATGATAAAGAAAATGGTATTTGACAATTTTCAAAAACGTCTCTGGTATTGCATTTTCATTTTCACATCCACTTGAAGAAAAAGTGTCGCAGAACTCATTTCCAGTGAGTATTTCCAGGGGGGAAGCGGGGCGATGACGTCAGTGTAGCTAGCTGCTAAGAGACACAGACATGTTTAGAAGCAGTGCGGCCATGTTCGTAGCTTCGTGTTAGCGACAGGGGAGGGTGCCTTGTTATGCTGTGTGCTCATGATTGTTACACGGTTTCTCAGGACTGCGTAGCAGCATTTTCGCCTCCTGAGGTCTGGAGTTTCAGACTGCAACCTCCTTCGAAAGCACCGCCGCAGTTCAAAGCTTCCCCCGGACTAGATTCGTCTTTGGACGGAGCGAACATCGTATCAAAGCACCATCCCCGGCCTGCTAGTCCGAAGCTCCAGGCCGCAGAAGGCGGAAATGCTGCTACGAACGCAGAGCTGAGATACTGTAAACAATCATGTGAATTTGTGTTTCCAGTGGTGTCCAGAACAAAATAAAGGCTGATGCTATTCCCAGTTATTTACATCCAAGATGCTCATTACGGCATTTTGGAGTTCCTCCACGGCTAATGTTTTTAGCATGTATTAGCCTAATGCCAAACCTTCTTCCGAGTCCTTGCAGCCAAGGAAAAAGCATTGACCACACGGATTAAAAAAACGATGAGCGAACAGGCTCTTAATAATAATCATAACAATAATAAAAGCACATTTAGAAGATCGTCTCCTGCTGCTTTCAGTTGATTTTGCTGTTTGAGGACATCTGCTACCTGATGAACAGCTCTAGCACAGATTTGACCATGCTGAACTTTTGCTGGTTGGACCAACAATGCAGTGACGTCATCGCTCCACCTCCCCCTGGAAATGCTGACTGGAAATGAATTATGGGACACTTTTCGCACGGTGGATGTGAAAACCAAAATGCAATCCTCTTTGCATTATCAGTTCTATTATGTCAAAGAATAAAGCTGTGTTAAAGAAGAAAATGAAAAAGCATTTTGGAGGATTGATTTATAATTTTTATTTTGAGTCATTTGATGCAGTTACATTGTGAAAATGAGAAAGCATTTCTGGTTTTGACTTTTATCTTTAACTATGCTACAGAAATGCTTCCGTACTAAAGCAACATGGAAATGAGCTTTTATTTAGAGCGCTGAGTCTAAAGCCTGCTGCTCCTCGGGTGTGCGAGGGTTTCTTTGGGGGAGCTCAGGGCAGACCTCCAGAGGCCTGATCTGGTCTGATGATGACTGCAGACAGAAGCAAACTCTTCTCACATGACATATTTAAAAAAAGAGTGGTTTTGGTTTGGAGCACATTCACTAAGAAAGGTGTTTTCATGTTTTTGTTTGAGTGAAAGTGAAGAAGTCGGACCGAAAGAATTTAGTGGAAGCACTCGAGCCACACTCCAGCTTTATTTCCTTCATGTCTGGTAGAAGACAGGCTGTTGCAGCTTTGGAACCAGGCCAGCGATGAGCACTGAGTCCTGACTGGATCTGTTTCTGACCTCTGACCTGATGTTTCATAACGCGGGGAAAGCCTCTGTTCCTCTCAGAGAGGCTGGGACCACTGCTGATTTCGGTGAAACCCAACAGTTTTGACTTGCTGAATGTGACACCAAACGTTTTATCCCTCAGAATTGGTTTGGAGGCTCAAGTTCACCTGAACACAGATGGGCTTTGGTCAGCCACTGAGCGTGCTCCAGCTGTTACAGAAACCCAAAGGAAGGCGTGGACATTGAGGTCATGGATGGAACACACACACACACACCCTGCCTGCATTTCCTCCTCTTTGATGGCTCCTTGTCATCAAGTCTTCACCTAAAGGTCACCTGTGCTGCAGTGTGCTCTGCAGCCATCGTCTCTGCCCGGAGCTCTTCTGGATTCCATGAGCAGCACTGACTGAGGCAATATTTTACTAACAGAAAAGTGCTTGTTATTTATTGATTCATGCCTGAATGTAGACACATATTGAGTCAGTCAGCTGCAGGTTTGGTCAGGTGACGACAGGTTGCTTAAAGAGGGAAACTGGATTTTGTCTGCAGAAGCAGGACAGACAACGTTCCTGCTTTTTTAGTTTCTTTGTCATCTTCAGGTGACTCAAAACCACTCAACTAAAGGAATGAATCTGTTCAAAACTCTCTAAGTTGAGTCATCTTTTTAGTTAATGATGTAGTCCTGACTCATCCCTCAAGTGAATTTTCATCCTTTATTCCAACATCAGATTAACCAAATCAAACCAACTTAAACCACATTTAGTGAGGACTGTCAGCAATTTAAGAAACATCACATCTCCAAGGTCATTCCCAGCATGCATGTGATCTTCCAAAACTGTTGGATTCCTGGAAGTAAAGTTCAAGGACAGGAGGAGAGCCTTGAGGCCATAGCATGGTTTGACATTTATTAAAGTTATCATGCACCGAACAAGGATGTTGGGCCCATGAGTGATGGCAGCAGGAACACTGGGACAAATAAAACGGTGGCATTTGTTGTCATCGTCAAATGGAAAGTCGGCTTAGATGTAAAGTTTAGTCAAAGAGACATTTGTCTGGAATGGAAAGCAGGACTCTTGAGGCGCTTCTGCTCCAGTGTGGCTGCAGGAAGCTCCTCACCTCATGGCTGAGAGGGTTTCTAACAATGAAACGTAATACATTTACTTTTAAAGTTAAAAGGTCAAACATAAATAATAATAATAATAATATATTTTATTTATAAGGCGCCTTTCTGGGCACTCAAGGTCGCCGCACAGCATGTATACAGTATAAAATACAATAAACAGTTAAAACAACAACAACAATTTAAATAAATACACATGTCTTCTTAATTCCAATCTTTGTCTCGAATCCTCTGCAATGTGCCTCTGGGTTGTTAGGTATGAGTTTGCTGCTTCTGCGTCGTGTTTTGCTGTTTCCTGCATGAGGAAACCAGGTAACCTTGACTGCAGCCTAACCCCACAGTTTGTGGAGTCTGCCAGAGGATCTCCATGCAGAGGGTCTCGGTTTGCTGCGGAGCAGCAGATTTGTTTCATAGTCCCCAGTTTACAGTTCAGCGTGTCCCAACCTGTTCAACCAACGGCAGGGAAGAGGAGGCTTGTGTTGATCCCAAAGCACACAAACACATGCACATGCTTACACAACAAACAGCCATTCGGAGTAATCCCCAGGTTTCCTGGAGTGGACGTGCACCGTCTCCGTCTTTCAAACTCTCATTTCCTCCCACTGACAGATGTGAATGAAGACTCTGAGAAGGTGCGTCGCTGCTGGTCTGCCTGTTTGCCGCTTTTGGGGGGGCCGCATGGCTGCTTCATGGATCATTGCAACATCAATCTGCAGTCAAAAGAAGAAGGGGAGGGGGCGCGTGGCAGTGGGCTGCTGTGTGCAATTACAGCTAATGATATGCTTTCATGCGAGCTGTGGCCTTAATTAACTTCAGAGGAGGCCTGGACAGTGAGGAGATGCAGACGCACAGCTTTAAGCTCGACACTGTTCAGACAACATGTCTGCTGCTTCGGATCAGACGGGGTGGGTGGTCCTGTGTGAGGAGTAGCCGCATGCTGGAGGGACGAAACTGTCCTCCAGAACAAAGATGAAGCCGAGCTCATTGAAGAAGCTCCAACACGTTAGTGTAAAAGTTTTCAACAAGTTGAGGAGATTTTGAGGAACGAAGACGAGGATGGCAGAAACAGAAGTACAGTTAAAACAGGATTTTAGGGAAAATGGGAAAATGGAAGTTTGCCTTCCCACATTCACATTATGTTGGTTCAAAAAGCTCATACATGTTGTAAAAGGATCCGTTGTGCTCCTCTTGAATCTTCAAAGGTAAAAGCCACATTTTTCTGGTAGTACCACACTCACATTAGGAAAGGCCTGTCCTAAAAAAGATCAATGTTATACCAGCTGAACCTCTCACTGCGTGTACACCGACATTTGGCGGGCTTGGGAGCTACCATCTTCTCCAAGCAGAGAAACAAAGACAATACGGACACTGCCTTTGTTGGAGCCAGACGACGACAGTTCCATGGAAACACTCTCACCAATCAGGAGTGAGCTTGTTGAAAGACACCCCTTCCACTGCAAGCGGGCTATACACAATCTGTCAATTAGTTCCAACGTTGAACCTGAGGGCCAGCAGGCTCCACCTACTTTACTGAGGCATCGGATTGGTTAGCTCATAACTTAATCAACTTAAACTATAGAAATAATAGAATGAAAAAATAAGGATTATCAAGAACATATATAAAAAATTGAATCGGAGCAAAAATGGTGATTCTGACCAATGTAGTGACTGAGTAATAGCTGTTTGTTTCTCTATAGAAGTTTATCTTGGAGCCAGCTGGTACTTCCTGTTTGGAACACCAGGGGGGAGGAGTCATTCAGGCCAGAATAAATCAAATTAGAACAGTGGTAACCCAAACTACATGCACTCTTCACATTCTGTCATTACACATTTCGCTTCAAACGTTTGATACAAACACAATCCCACACAGTGTTAGGATGGGGGTGTATCGGACAACCCAAGGAGGCGCACACTGAGGTGAGATGCAGTTTATTGGAACTCAGATAGTAGTGGATACTGTCAGATGCACAGGGGAGTCTGTAACGGAAACACAAATAGAGTTAATGTTTGTCAGATTTTGGCACAATACACAGGCCGCAGTACTCCACCTCCAGGAAACAGCCTATTGTGTAGGAAAGATGTCCAGGGACGCCAAAGAGGAGATAGAGGGCACCAGAGAATCCGCATAGAGTCCAGACCAGGGTCATGCACGTAAAGGATCAATCAGTGGAATGAAGGAGAATGAACACATATGGCAAGTCATGAGGACCAAAAGCTTTTCTTTCAGCAGCCTCCGGCAGTTTCATGGCAAATGCAGCTTCATGCAGAGTTTGATTCAGTTTGGTTCTTTAAGCTTTATTTAATAAAGTGTTTCCAACAAGGAAATAGAACCTCTACAGTTGTGGTTCTATTTGTAGAAAATAGACTGCATCCACTGCTAGCTGGTACAAACCTCATTTGGGAATGAGAGAGGACTCTGCCATTTTAAACAAAAACCCACCTCTTCTCCTACAGACACTTTCCTGAATTTCCCTGTCGGTGCTGACTCAACAATACACTGTGATGTAACGCACCCCTATGGCCTGCTTGGACAGTGGAGGTAAATAAATGGACAAAAGAGGATCATCCCCCACATGGTGGTTGGGACCTCCTGCAAAGATAAACGGTTGAGCTCTTCCTGTAGAAACCTTCAGTTGAGCCCCTCCACATAGAGAAGAGCCAGATAAAGTGGTTTGAACACCAGTTAGCATCCTAGTGAGGTGTTACCGGCGTGTCCAACCAGGTCCTCGTGGACCACAGAGTGCCTTTTTGGTGGGTACAGGACCAAACAGGCATTGTGATGGATGTTTCCTGGCTGCAGTTACCATTCAGAACAAGTTTCTTTTAAACATCTGGGTCTATCTAAGATTTCACTTATGAGGTTCTTTAGATTTCCAATTATTTATGGCACAGGTCAAGATAAAATGTGTACATCACCATCCGATCCTGCTGCTCTTCCTTAAATGTTCCTGGTTTCATGATTGTCTGATCTGCTCCTCTGTAACTCTTTGCTCTCTTTTCTTTTTCTCTTTTCTCCATCGTTTTAGACTTTATTTTCACTCTTCATGGTTCTTGACACCCAAATAGTTCTGCCTGTGCTCCAGATAGAAACAGAGGTTCCAACGAACTGCAGATTTGTTTGGTGAGCGTTTCTTCCTGCACATTTGAGTCCAAACCGTTTGCAGTATCAACAGTTGAGTGGTTCTTCCTTCTTCCAGCAGTGGAGGCTTCACCCTTGCTGCGCTTGCTGTAGCTGCTGTTGTTGATCTGAACTCAAAACACAAGGATTAGCTCCTGATTGTTGGTATCTGATCTACACTTCTTCAGGTGCCTCAGCTGATTTCTGCAAGGATATCTGCATATTTCATATTTTCTCTGGTCAGGATTGTGGTTCTTGTCCAACAGTGGAGCAACAATAACAACACACCAACAATGAGACACTTTCTCTTCGGCTGTTTCTCTTCTGCTCTGTGAAAATGTGAAGCTCTGCACTTAGCAGCCATGAAAAAATGAGACGCACCCGGCCTAACAGGTCTGTGTTTATTTGGCGCATTCCTCCTGTCCGTGGGGGTGCAGGACAAATGACACGCTGGCTTTCAAAGCTGGCTTTGCACATCTCAGAGCCCAGCAGACCCGTCACCTCCCTCTCTCCCTGCTGACAGCCGATGTTTGCTGGCGTGGCATCTTAAATCATTTGCATTGATTCTGGTGAATCATTTGAGGTCTGATCCGCCTTTAGCAGCAGCCCCCCTGCCTTTGTGTGTGTGTGTGTGGGGTCTAGTTTGCTTCTTCTCAGAGTGATTTCAGATCAGGGATGTCAGATTTTTCTCTTACTGGTTGCCAAATAAGCAGCTTTCCCAAGAAGAGAGGAGACATGTTCTTCAAGGATCAGGGTGTGGTTCTGGTTGCACAGCAGCCTGTGGAACGGCCTGTGTGACCCTGGCTCTTATGATGGACTGGAAACCTTTAAACAGAGCTGTGTCAGAGCGCCGTTCTCCCTCCCAGCCCTTCAGACATGTAGGGCTTTCTCAAATATTGACACAAGTGGACAGACTGAGTAAACACCTTCTTTGTCAAGGCCATTTTTATTGCAGGTTGGTCTAGTCCAGGGGTCGGGAACCTTTTTGGCCGAGAGAGCCATAAACGCCACATATTTTCAAATGTAATTTCGAAAGAGCCATACAATAATGTAGCGTCCCTGTCCCACACTGAGGCACGGAGACTGAACCTCTTTTAAGGTTATTTATTCTGGTTACTACAGACCGCAGCAAACGCCGTAAAATTAATACAGTAACTCCTGAATCTCTCCCGCTGAGACGAGAGCTCTTCTCCCAACTTTATATCCCCCTGCTCCCGCTCCAGTCCTCCCATTTCCCTTATTCGGCCCATAGCTGAACCCCATTGGTCCAAACTACCTAACAACAGGCTGAGTGACAGAACTGAGAGCCAATCAGATCTCTGCTTGATGCGTTCATGCGTTCCAGAACTTTTAATGTGGCCCAACAGCGGACCCAACTCAGTCCGCGACAACATGTTTAAAACTAAAAATACAAGTGAATGTGAGCATTTGGTGTAATTTCAACATTTTTAAAGTACAATAAGTCTGTGGATTCTTTTTAATAACATTGTTATGCTGTTGCTAATAAATGATGAGTATTTCTCGTGGTGGTTTTGCTGATGGTCTAGTCTGGTTGATACGTGGTGAGTTTCAGCTTCATGCAGGCGTTGAGACTTTAAACGTGATCGTAGGTCTGAATGTTCTGTAGATGTGACAAAGACTCACATGCAGACGTGGAGACAAACACACACTCACACACTGCAGTGAGTGACGTACAGCGTGTTTTACGTTTTGACAATCCCTGCGCGATTCACCTGCTGCCCGTGAGGAAGAAAGCAGAGGGTGGGGGGCACCCCCACCCTCTGCTTTCTTCCTCACATCCCGTCCCCTCATCTGCGCGCTCTTTCTCAGAGACGGGAGCGCGCAGGTTTTGGCACAGAAATTAATAGGTTTCCTGCTGGAATAAACTCTGTGAAATAGTAGATAATAGTAAACTGAGTGCTGGCGCAGATTTTTCTCTCCAAGCACCGCTACTACTGCGCGCCTCTGGCATCGCATCGCGCATGAGAAGGACTGGTCTGATGGAAAAAATAGGTATAAATAAAGATTTGTCTGCGAGCCATACGTGACCATCAAAAGAGCCATATGTGGCTCGCGAGCCATAGGTTCCCGACCCCTGGTCTAGTCCGAGGCCACGCACAGCTTTTTCTCTGAATCTTCCAGGATGTGGTTGTGGCTCAGCCCCCGGCCTCCCCGAGCAGCTGGCTGCACGCTCCAGGGATGGAGCCGCCCTGCCCCCAACCACAGCACTGCAGGCGCTGGAGGGGGATGGGCCTTCGCACGGCCGTGGAGCACGGCGAAGCTGCACCTTCTCACATTTATTTTAAAGATGGGGCTTAAAGAAATAACTACAAGCCATTATGTGGATTTGTGTATAACATGTGGCCTTGTGCTCCTCAGCTGGGGCTTTGTGGATTTCCACTCTCCCCCCTCGTCTATTCACCGGTGCTCTTTACCGGATTTCAGGAAAACCTGCCGCAATGTTTGACACTGCAGATGCGTCTGGATCAGGAGAGTCTGATAAAGAGGCATCTGGATCAGGAGAGTCTGATGAAGAGGCGTCTGAATCAGGAGAGTCTGATGAAGAGGCGTCTGAATCAGGAGAGTCTGATGAAGAGGCGTCTGGATCAGGAGAGTCGGATGAAGAGGCGTCTGGATCAGTGTGTCATGGCGGACCATTGAGGAAATGCAGATCTGAATGTAGAGCACCTTAAAGGTCACACGGAGTTGGCTGCAGCTCTGGTTTACTGGTTAAAAAGCTACACTCACTCCACCTTAGCTGAGCCACCAGGAGATATTAAGTCTCAAATTAAAAAAAAGAATAAAAGAAATGGGAAAAACCAAGTTTCACCAACATTAGAGAACTGGTTTGATAGAATATATAACATTTACAAAAGAAAAAAAAACAAAATAATTTCGTCTCAGGCTCCAGAGACTTCAGAGACATTTTTTACTGAAATTAAATTAAATGTTTGGAAAACAAAGTTGTTTATGGATCTGAGCCTGAAAGAAACCTCCACGACTTATGAACTGTCAAGGAAAAGACTGTCCATCCAACAGCTAAGCTAACCCACTGTGTGGAGACCAGAAGAAACCAACAGACTGAGATTATTATGAAAACATTATTATCATCACTATTATTATGAAAACAGGATATAAACAGCAGAAGCTCGATTTAAAGAGGTTCTCTGTTACTGAATCAATGTCAGTAATGTGGGGCTGGGTATCACCAATGTTTTCACAAATCTTTTCTATTCCAGTTCTTTCGATTCACTCGATTCAATTTTGAATTTATGTGGTTCACACATTTAAACATATTTGTGTAGGATTACAATAATAGTTTAATAACATAGTTATTCATATTGATCTGATACAGTTTACATACTGTAAAATTGTAAAAAGGCGAAGCTCCAACAAAAATGTGCTGATCAAAATGTTCTACCTGCCAGTTTAACCACTAGGTGGAGCTAGCGCTCTAGCATCGCACTTTATTCCAGAAGATTTAAGGAAAAAAATGGTGCTTTAAATCACAAATGGTACTTTAAAAAATGTTTTCTTAAAAGAGTTTAGAAAATTCGTGCCTGTGAGTTTATACAGCTGTTCATTTATGCAGCCGTGTATTGCTGTCAGCAACGACAGCATTAGCATTAGCCGTTCTATGGGAAATTCCATTATACGTTAGCATCAAGCTAGCAGACTTTGGCTTTAGGTCACTGGAAAAGGAAAGGCATAAAAGATCGATCTCTATTTTTATGGATCGATCATAGATATGTTTAGGTTGTATTGATACAGATTGATTCACCAACAATAATGGACTCTAAATTTTTCCGAGTTCAGAGGACTTGATGAAAAGACGCCAATGAAGTTAAATTTACAAACAGTAATTTGCAAATACACTGAAACCAAACACACACACACACACACGCACACACATGCACACACACGGACGCACACACGCACACACACAGGCGCTGCCTCATCTTCTCGTCCCACAACAGTGAGTTGCAGCAACAACAGCTCAGGAATGAGAGCGCCGAGCTCGCAATCTGTAATCTGCAGTTTACCGCAGGAGCATGATGGTTTGTGTGCGTGTGTTACTGTGAGTGCACGTGTGAGTCCATGATCTTCATATGTTCTTTTCCAGGGAACCAAATGCTTTGATGTGGACAACCTGCTGTTGCTCACAATAACAGAGATAAGAAGGACTGAGCAGCCAGAGGCTCAAATGGAGCGCCAGATAACTTTGAACAGAGGCAGAGATCCAGCCACCACAAGCAGGCAGAGCAGAGCATGCTTTAGAGAGAAATTCTGCTGAAAAAGACTCAAATGCTCCTTAGAGTGAACACAACCAAGCCTGTACTTTCCTGTTGTTGTGCACCCCCACCCCCACATCTGCTATGAGCCCTATGACCTTGATGGGAGAGCCAAGGACACAGCAGCGTGGCAGAACCAGCATGAAGTGCAGTAGGGCTGTAACTGTTCATTTTAATAACGGTTTGAGATCAATGATCCCATTCATAGTCGATTTTGGTTCATTTGGAACAATCCGAATGAATCCGATCCTCTGACCTAAAGTGGATCCAGATCATCTTCATCCAAACTTCCAGCATTGAGACTCAGACAGAAATTCCTGCTACTGAACAGTGACGTTTTCCAGATTCTTGGATTTCTTCCAGATCATCAAGTGTGAATGAAATATGTGTCCAAACAAACAAGTAAACTAGAATGAATGTCAAATCCATTCATGTTTGAGTTTCCTAAAGTTCAGCCACTGTTGTTTTCCACATCCAAAGAATCCAAAGGGAACATTCTTAGAACATTCTAGACACTGGATGGTCACATGACTTTGTTCCAAGTCTGTCCACATATTGGACTGGAATGATGGACTGATCCGTGTTTGATGACATCACATGTGTGTTGTCCGCTGATGCACTTGGTCGTTTTTATGTTATGTAAAATAAATCTACCATGTCTTAATCCAAATGGTACTTTCCAATATTGATTATAATTGATTAATTTCAATTTGAAACTATTTTGGTTTAGGTTGATACGATTTATGACAGACAGATCTGGTTGGATCGATTCACTGATTCCTCGATTAATCGTTACACCCCTGATGTGCGGCATGAACAGGTTGGACTGTGTGTGATTGTTCTGAAAGGTGAATGTGTGTTTCTACACACCAGCTGCCAGCAACACTGATGCTACAGAACAAAAGCAGAGGGTGGGTGACAGGCCGAAGGGAGGGGGGTGTCAGAGATATGCCTCCTTCTGTCCCAGATTGGAATAGTTTCTGAGAAAAGCAAACGGCTCCCATGAAGCTGTGACACCTGTCCCTGCTCACCTGCAGCTGCAAGAACAGCATTTTACCTGCTGGCATTTACACCCAGATAGGAATGCTGGGGAGGGGGGGGGGGGGGAGTTTTTCCCATAATTCAGTTCAGATTTATTTATATAGCCCAATATTACAACACAACTGTCTCAGCAGGTTTTCACACTGGTAATTGTACAATGTAATTGAATCAGTTTTAAAATACAAATGCTGATCGCTAAACTAAACTGGGCATTCCTGACCACACACTTTTATTAGTATGTGGACGTTGAAGAGGCGTTTGAAAAAACTTAAATATCAGAAACAAACATCCTCATTCAATCAGCAATGCCCCATAGTACCTACCTTTTTTGGTTTTTTTAATTGTTTTTCTGTTTATTTTATTTTATTTATTATTTGTTTTCCAAAAATACTTTTTATTTCATTTCTTTTTTTTTCGTAGTTGTGTTTCGGTTTCCATAATTTTGCATTAATTCCTACAATCCAACGTTGTTTTTTAATTTTTGTTTTCCTTTTTAATTGTCGTTATGATCTTTCAATGTTTTTGCATCAAGTGATTTGTTGGCGGGAGTAGCACTTCAGGGCCACCGTAGTTTCAATCCACTGCAATTTGCAATCCACTGCATTGGATTTATGCAGAATAGTTAACTATAAAACAACATCAACAAGAATAATAATTTACAAAATGATAAGATAATACAGTTAATATAAAGTTGTAATGTGAAATGGAAACAGTAACAAAAAATGGTCAAAAATTTAAACCTAATAACACATAAATATGAGTTTAAGAAGCTTTAATGTCAAACTTGTTTTAATGAAAAGTATGAAAAAGGTAAATAAATATGACACACATACAGATATAACAGCAAACAAAGGATTACGTAAACAAGATCCCATTTCGGCATGGAGACCAAATAAAAAAAACCCTGGCAG
The DNA here is from genome assembly GCA_023969325.1 of Oryzias curvinotus. NCBI lineage: Eukaryota > Metazoa > Chordata > Actinopteri > Beloniformes > Adrianichthyidae > Oryzias > Oryzias curvinotus. Next base: position 22,282,439 of record CM043720.1, read on the forward strand.
GTCAAGCTTCAGCTCTTTTACTCAATAGGGGGCTTGTTACATAACACGTCAGTCCCCATCCAACCTAGCATAAATGTGTCCAAATTATAATAGAAATTGTGAGAAATCTGCTCTATAAGTACTTTTTTCTGTAAGTTTTGGGCTCATTTTCTGTTTTGTCACAGTAACTCCAGGTTCATGTTCTGAACCATCCTTTTTCCCCCCGTCCCTTCATCTTCAGAACCCACTGAATCTCTTTTGGGGTGACAGGGTTGCTGGAGCGGGGTTCACCCTGAACAGGTCACCAGTAACACAACCCCACCCACATGCACACTTAGGAGCAATTTAAAACCACCAATCAACCTATAAAACATGTTTCTGGACTGTGGGAGGAAGCTGGAGAAATCTACACGTGCATGAGGAGAACCATGCAAAGTCTCTACAGGAAGAACCCAGCGGAGAATTGAACCAGGACCCTCTTGCTGTGAGGCAGCCTATTGTGCAGGCTTAAGGCCCGTACACACCGGGACGAATTTCGTCGGCGAAATTCGCCTCGTGACTAAACAAAGGGCACCAATGAGAGTGTGCACACCGACACGAAAAAACGCCACGCGTCAAAGCGTCAAAAAAAAAAACGCCTCGGGTTCGTTTTTTTTTTTTGACGCTTTGCGTCGAAATCTATTCGACCAATGAGAATTGCGCTTTTGCTCACGTGTCTGGAGCTTCTGAAGTTACAGTAAAACCCAACTTGGGGGCGCTCAAACACAAAACTGCCTTTCTGAGCACACATACCAGCAAAGAAGATAGACGCCAAGTAGCGTCTACACTGCCGCAAAGAAATAATGACAGACATTCTAAAATATCCCCGAAAACGCTCATGATACATTTTCAGCTCTTGTACCAGTCAATAAAACTCACCATGTTCTTCTCTTCTCGTAACTATGGGATGTACCCAAAATCGGCGTCTTTTCCGGCGTCTTTCATCATTCAACAGAACAATGATTTCTTCATCATTGGAACTGGAGCTGGAGCTACTGGTGCTTGAAATATTCACGTTTTCTTTGTATGATTCTGACAAGCGCGTAAATACTGGCTCTCTTCTTCTGAGTGAAAACCACCTTGTGTACAGGAATATTTCTGTTTTACATTAAGCGCCATCTAATGTCAGGGAATGAAATTGCATGTTCAGTCGGCTCATCGTCAGCGAAAATCGCCTGGGTGTGAACACAAAAGACGTGGCGAAAAACGCTGGCGAATAACGTCAGGCGAATAACGTCAGGCGAATATTCGTCCCGGTGTGTACGGGCCTTCACAGTGTGAGGTATTGTCTTTGTTGGGGTTCCTCAGAAGAGATATTTTATGCTCATGTGTTGGTTTTTTTTTTTTTTTTTTTTAAACTTTTTATTTAACGTTTTGCACTTTTAAAATACAAACAAATCAAGATAAGAAACCACAATCAAGTAAAGAAATAAAGTAGAATAAAATAAAATATACAAAAACAACGCAAACAAGCAAAAAAAGGAACAGGTGGGGTAAAACAAAATTTGTTTTAAATTTTTGGTTCTGAGCGGAGTGCATATTGCTTCCATTTCCTCCATCGGAGTTGAAATTTTTCAGCTTTCAAGCGTAAGTGAAATGTCATTCTTTCCATAGAACAGATCTCTTCCATAATGTCTGTGCATTGCTCCAGTCTTGGTGGTTCACTTTTAAGCCAATTGCTTGTTATGGCTTTTTTACAGGCCATGATCATGACTTTAAAAAGATAGTTGTCCTCTGTCTGAATCACTCCTGTTGGTAACAGTCCTAGGTATACTATCCGTGGGTCAGAGGGTATTTCATACCCTAGTATTTCCTGCAAAGTTTTGATGATGCTTTGCCAGAAGGGAACAACTTTACTGCATGTCCAGAAGATGTGTGAATGATTGGCGTTCACGCCTCCACAGAGTCTCCAGCATTGTTGCAGGGTCCTCAGCTGTTTGCTCTTTAAGTGAGGACTGATAAAGAACCTTGTTATATTTTTCCACCCGAATTCTCTCCATTGTCTAGAACTTGTTGAATTATGTTGTAGCTGACAGATTGAATACCAATCATCCTCTGATAGGTTAACCTGCAATTCTAACTCCCACTTCTGCTTTAAGTACAGTGAATCAAAACATTTCATCAGACATTTATACAGTTTGGAAACCATCTTTGAAGGCAGTTTCTTATAAGCCCCTGTCACTATTTCTATCACATCACTGCCTTCCTGTGTAATTGAGCTTTTTACCTCTTCAATGTAAAAGTTTCTTAATTGAAGATACCTAAATAAGTCTGTGTTTTCCAGTTCAAACTCTTCTTTAAGCTTTTCAAATGTTTTGAAAATGTTCCCCTCTGTTAATGTACATAATGCAGTCAATCCTCTAACTCTCCATTTCTTAAATGTATTATCTAGCTGTCCGGCTTTGAATCCCGTAGAGTGTGAAGGCCATATGAGTAATTTGTGGTTGTTACCAAATTTGTATTTATTGACCACCTGCCACCAGGTTTTAATTACAAACTCCACTATTGGGTTCTGTTCTGTACTTACTACTTGTATTTTTTCCCCCAGTCTTGCCTGGGGTGGGCAAGAACCATAGTCAAGCTCAATTTGTTTCCATTTAGAATAGTAATCTGTTGAACACCAATATATTATGCTTCTTAACTGTGCTGCCAGATAATATTCTTGGAGACTTGGTAACGCTAGCCCCCCCTTAGCTTTTTCCAACTGAAGTGTTTTCAGTCTTACTCTAGGTTTTTTCCCGTTCCAAATAAATCTAATTAATTGTTTGTTCCATTTAACAAATTGTTCATCTGGGATATGTACCGGTAATGCGAGAAACAAATATAGCAGTCTGGGCAGCACATTCATTTTCACTACCTCTATTCTTGAGCTGAGATCCATGGTTAAGGTGGTCCATTTTGTTAAGTCCCTTCTTATTGTATCGGTGATTCTACTGTAATTAATGTCTTTCAATGTGTTTAGTTTTGTTGTCAAGTAAACTCCTAAGTATTTTATATTTTCTGAGTCCCATTGCAATTTAATTTTTTGTCTGAGTGGTTCAGCTGGTTTGTAGTTCATGGCTAGCATTTGAGTCTTAGAGATATTTAATTTATATCCTGATTTACCTCCGTAATCTTTTAGGATGTCCAATAATTTTGGAAATGCGGTATCTGGATTCTGTAGATATACAATAATGTCATCTGCAAAAAGCCCTATTTTTTGTTCTTGCTTTGCTGTTGTCACCCCTTTTAGATCTTCACTCTGTCTTATATACTGAGCCAAAGGTTCGATAAATAGAGCAAAAAGGGATGGGCTCAAACAGCATCCCTGTCTCGTTCCTCTAAATAGTTCAAAGCTATCTGTTAAATTTCCATTGATTTTAATTCTACCCACTGGCTTATGATACAGAGCTTGTAAATACATGATACATGTATTGTTAAAGCCCATTCTCCTCAGGACTGCAAAGAGGAAGTCCCAGCTGACCCTGTCAAAGGCCTTTTCAGCATCTAGGCTTATTAAAGCTACTGGGGTTTTGAGTTTATTGACCTCGTTTATGACATGTATGGTGCGTCGTATGTTGTCTTGTGTCTGTCTTCCCTTTATGAATCCAGTCTGGTCTTCGTCGATGAGTTCAGGGAGGAATTGTTCAAGTCTTTTACTGATTATTGATGTAAATATTTTATAATCAACATTTAAAATAGAGATTGGGCGGTAGCTCTCACAGTTCTCCTTATTTTTCCCTTCTTTTGGTAGAACAGAGATGATTGCTTCTTTCCATGATGGGGGAGTTTTGGCTTTTTTCAATGTCCAATTAAAGGATTCTAATAATATAGGAGCGAGTTCCTCTTTGAATGTTTTGTACCATTCATTTGGATAACCATCACCTCCGGGACTTTTATTACTTTTCAGTCTCCCTATAGCTTTGTCGACTTCTTCTCTGGTAATAGGTGAGGTTAATGTTTTATTTTGGGTGGTTCCAATAGATGGCAGATCTAGGTTGGCCAGAAAGTCTGTGATTTCTTCTTCATTTACTGGTTCAGATTGGCTATACAGAGTTTTGTAATAATCTAGAAATGTTTTTTGAATTTTGTCTGGTTCATAATGTATGACATTGGTGTATGGGTCTCTGATTTTATGAATTTGATTTCTCATCTTCAGTGATCTTAGGCGCTTTGCTAGGATTTTGGTTGCCTTAGGGCCTGATTCATAAAAGGTTTGCTTTATGAACCTTAATTTCTTTTCAATTTCTTCTACTGTTAAGTCTGATAATTTGTTTTTTTATCTCTTTAATATTTTTTGCCAGCTCTTCACTTCTGTCCCAATGTTGTTGCTTCTCGAGGCTCCTGAGTGTCTGTTCTAATTTAGTTTGTGTTAACCGTTTTTTTTTTTATTTAAATGGGACATCCTAGATATAATGTTCCCCCTCATAACAGCTTTAACAGTATCCCAAATTATTGTTGGTTCTATTTGGTCATCCTTATTGATCATTATACACTCCTTAATTTCCTTTTTTATCTCTTGCACTACGTTTTCATTATTTAGGATGCCAACATTAATTTTCCACAATGTTGTTCTTTGTTGGTTGTCCAGATGCATAGTTAAGTATATAAAATTATGGTCAGATATATCCGCTGTTCCTACATTACAGTTCAGGACTCTGTATCTGTCTACTTTATTCACTAAGAAGAAATCTATTCTTGAGTGCACTTTATGGGCTGCTGAGTAGTGAGTGTAATCCTTCTCTGATGTAGATCCCTCCACACATCACAAAGTCCGGTTTCTTTAATAAAAATGTTGAGATTTCTTGATTTAATGCTCTTATTCTTCTTAAGGCTTGTTGTGTCCTTTGAATGGTCTAGCACTGTGTTCCAATCTCCTCCACAGATCAGGATTCCTTCACTTAGTGTAGTTACTTTGTCAAATAATAATTTAAAGAATTTCTGATTCCCTTCTGGGGGTGCGTACACATTGACTAGTGTAACCAGGTTATTGTTGATCTTTCCTTTAACAATGACATATCTCCCATCTTTGTCACTATCCTGCTGAACTTTTTCGAAGTTGACTGAATTTGATATTAACGTGAGTACACCTCTCCTTCTGCTGTTTTTGTAGGAGCTGAAAAAACAGTTTTCATACCCAAATTTACTAAATTTTTCATGCTCATTTTTTGGCAGATGTGTTTCTTGCATGAAGATCACCTGTGCTTTTTCCCTTTTGAGTTTTGATAGCACTCTGCTTCTTTTTACAGGGTTGCCAAGGCCGTTCACATTTACTGAGATTATTCTGTAGTTACCTAGTCCGCTCATTTATTTTGTTGATAATGTTTGTGAACCCCACAAAGAAAACAAAACAGGGTAAAAGAGAAAAATAAAAAATAAAAAAGAGAAAATAAAAAATGCTTCAAACTTAAGAACAAAGAACATTTGAACAGTACCAACCGGTACCTGTAACTTCCACACATTGGAGGGAGTGTCTTTCCCTCCTCGACCCCGCTGGGAGGTCCAGGGTTGTTCCTCCTGTTAGGAAGGGGCCCTAAAAAGGACTTGGAGAACGACAAGTTTGCTCCCGTCCACATTGTCCAGCGTACACGTCTTTACGTCTGCTTCTGGTGCCGCTCCTATATTCCAATGTATTCAAGAGGCCAGCCTTCTGATGTTTCCGTGTTGTATCAGTTTCCATCGTTCCTTTCAAATTCTCTCAGCTTTTCCTTCGCTCTTTGTGACGTGGAGGGTCTGTTGTCCTGCTGGCGTTGAGTCTGCTGCTGCCATCCCAAGATCTCCTGTAGGCGAAGCTCCGCCGTGTCCTCCTCAGTTGTTGTTCCCGGTAGTTCCACTTCCATCCCTCGTTTGCGCAGCTCGAGCCCGGCTGCATGTGCATTGCTGTAGGTTCGAACGCCGTCTTGCCAATGAATCCGTATGCTGGTGTAGGGAGTTTGGAAGCGTATTCTTTTTTCCTTCAGAGCCTTCTTTATTGCTTGGTACTCCCTGCGCTTCATGGCAACCTCTGAGGCATAGTCGTGGTCGAAATAAATGTTTTTGTCATTCAGCCTGATCCGCCCTTTTTTCCACGCATCTTTCAATATTTGCTCTTTGATTATGAATTCCTGGAAGTTAATGATTATAGGTCTTGGAGGTGCGTTGGGGCTTGACCTGAATGTGGGGGCTCGGTGGGCACGCTGAATTTTAAAATCAAAGTCTGCTGGCAGGGAGAGCTCCTTTCTGAGGAGGTTCGTGATGAACTGATGCATAGACTGCCCCTCTGTTCCCTCTTCCACTCCAAACAGTCTGATATTATTCCTTCTGGATCTAGATTCCAGGTCCGTCAGCTTAGACTGCATGGTTCTTTGTTGTTTGATGCACTGAGTGAGCGCGTGGGTTAACTCCACCGTCATGTCCTCAACGTGCCCCACGCGCGTCTCCGCCTCGCCAAGTCTCTCTGATATGCCGTGCATTTCTTCACTCAGACTGTCCAGTTTGCTTCTCATCTCTTGACGTGAAGCATTAATGTCCTTTCGTATTCCTTCGTTATCCTCTTTCATTTGAGTCTTAAGCGACTCAATGGCTTTCAATAGATCGCTCGTCGGAGTTACATTTGCTCCGGCGTTAGCTTGCTCGGCTAAGCTATTAGCCTGCTTTGCCGTCGAGTTGTTTTTATCCTGCAATCTCGGCATTCTTTCGTTTTATCGGCCTCTTTTGTAATTGTCCCCTCACTTATTTGTGCATTCGGGTTTATGAGTAATTTTTACTTACTAACTTTAAGTGAGTTTTTCTGAAGTTTTTGCAGAGCGGCTGCCGGACGCGTCTTGTTCCCTACGTCATCACACCGGAAGTCCGCTCATGTGTTGGTTTTAATGTTCTGGAATCTTCATTTTTGTGAAGACCTTTGTGCTGCATTCCATCTGAAGGAACAGTGATTGTGAATGATGCCTGAACGGATAATAGAAGATGAATGTTAAAACCCCCCACAGGTTATCAAATGAAGTCTCTGCACAGATGAACATCCTTTCATGCTTTTGGTTGATGAATGATGAGGCTGAGGTTTCATTCTCCCCCTCTGATGGTCTGCTTCAGGCTGTTCTTCCAAAAAGCTGTGAACGTGCACAGATCCTGCTGCAGAAGATCCCATGAAAGACATGCTATTAATGCATCAGCGTCTGTGCAAACATATACAGCTCTTTGGAAGAAAAGAAACATGACCCATGTTGGGCTTGAGGTGAAGCCAAGGACTTTCCTTCTGTGAGGCGGAGCAGCTGAGTTTGCATGTTTTCCACCTCCAGGGGAACTGTTGATTCTCCAGGATCTATGTATGCATGTATGTGTGGGAGACCTCCTTCACCTTTATGGAGGCTCACAACTGTGCAAACTGTGTGCATGTAGTTGGAGAAGGAGGGAGCAGAAAGCCTCCTTTAGGCACAGCCAGCCCTCCCCATATTTGACATTCTTCAGCCATGTAAGGCAGATCAGCAGCTCAGCATCAGATGCTGCTCCAAAGAGAAGAACCACAGCCTGATTCTGCAAGCCGCTGCCTTTTTTCGCTTCATATTTAGTTCCACATCTTGGGTTTTTACTCCAAAAAACCGCTTGACACTGAGATTAATCTTCAGTCATCAAGGCTTTGGCCTGTTTCCATGTCGTTCCGTCCTCCGTCAGGGATGAGTCAGGGTTTGATTGCAGGCGGCATTCCCACAGGGAGGAAATGCCAATCTGCGCATTCATTCCCGCGGCTGCAGTCATTATCTCTGTGTGTCCATGTGAAACGCAGGCATTTCAGGGGGCTTCGCTCCCACAGCCTCATCAAGGCTGTTTCACTCCAGTGAAGCGTCAGCATGACCGAGCTGAAGCAAGGGGAAGATGACGAGGCTCCACTCCACAGTTCAATGGGAACTGACCGTCATGTGTTTCCATCACTGCTCAACATGAGGAAGATCTGCAAAGAGGAAATGCTGCCATGAGTCAAAGTGAGACACCTGTGAGGGAGTGTTAGGTTTGTGACAGGCCTGCTGCTTCCTGCAGGAACTCAGGCTGTGAATTCAGGTGAACTACTGAGGTGTAGTGATGGACACACTCAAGACGGAGTTTCACAGAGAGTAAGGAATATTCCTGAACATTGGTTTGGAGGGGGAGGGGCTTAGTGATAAATGCTGGAGGATAGAGACCTGGATGTAGCTCAAAGCAGGTGAGGCTCAGACTATGGTGAAGATGAACAGAGACTAAAGGGAGGACAACAAGTGAGGAGGGTCAAGCAGAGGCTGAAGGGACATGAAGATGTTCTGCTGCTGTTTCCTAAAGTCACAGTTTCAGTCCTGCCTGTTTTTGTGAGCAGGATGTGCCTTCCTGATAAACTCCATTTTCTACTCAATAAGAGGCTCCTCATGACTACTTTACAGAGTATTTTAAGAGTGTTGGTGTTTTGCTCCATTGCAGCCACTTACCACCTAAAGTATTTTATGCAAAACAATCCATTTGTTTTACAATTGTTTATATAGTTTTAAAAATCCACACAATTTTGCAGATTTCTACTCCAATCAGCAAAACACCTCAGCAGATTTGTGCAGCAATACACACCTCTGCTTTTTGCTAAACGTTACACACAGTGATTTGTAAAACTCTACACACATTTTCACACCTTAGACACAGATCGTCAGGTCACCTCCTTGTCATCACAAAACCCTGGATTACCAAGAACCACACTGAGGAAAGAACTGGAGAACCACATCTGCGAGCTGTGGAAGCACACATACTCATTTGAAAACACAACACTCAGGAAAAGACAGCAGGTGAGTTCACCTGTCCTCAACACAAATGGAAGAAGAAGAGTGAGAATGAGAGGAAGAGGAGGTAGAGGAAAAGAAAGAGACTTGAAGAGTTAATAGAACCTGAAGAAAGAGACAAGGACTAGATGTAACCCCACACATCTGTAAACACTTCTATTTGCCTACAGATTTTGTTTGATTGATTTCATTTTTTGGTTGATTACTGTAACTGATTAGAGTAAGAAATACTGTAAGTATTTGCAGCATCAGTGTTGTGCAGTGCTTAGTCAGTCATTGACCTATGTGTGTGCATTCTCTCTACATCTCAAACTAATCATGCAGCTTGTTGTTGGTTCGTCACCTTTTTCTTCTAAATGATCACTTACATGATTACATTTCCTGAAATGATTTTTTTACTATGTCCAGTAAAAAATGTGATATAATTGATCACATCAGTGTCAGACTGGCTGCAAGTGTCTGATCTTTGAGGACTGATTGCATTTTCACTAATATGGGAGTATGTGTTTGGCTGCACGGTGGCGCAGTGGTTAGGACTTGCCTAACAGCAAGAAGGCCCCTGGTTCAAGTCCCGCCTGGGGGTCCTGAACCAGAACACTGATGGGGGACCTTTCTGTCTGGAGGTAGAATGTTCTCTCCGTTCATGTGTGGGTTTTCTCCAGCGACTCCAGCTTCCTCACCGTCTTAAAAACATGCTTCATATAATTGGTTACTCTGAATTGTCCCTGTGCCGGGATAGACTCCGGCAGCCCCATGATCTCAAAAGGGACAAAACAAGTTTAGAAGATGAATGAATGTGAGTGTGTTTTATGCCAACAATCAGAGAATCATGTAAACTGAGTAGGTGTTGGGATAACTGTGATAAAGAAAAGCCACTAAAGTGACTGAACGCCTGATCCTGGGATGCTGGGATTCAGAGCCACTCCATTCATTTCCTTAATGTCCCCTGCTTCAATAGAGCCTGTTTGCACTGGTGGAGGTGCTTGCCCCACTATGAAAGTGTGAGGATGTGGCCTTTAGGTTTTCTGTTGTCTTCGTGGTTGTTTCCAGCTGTAGACACTGTCACAGTTCCTGCAGGTTTGTGTTCTTCCTCATCCACACATGCGTTTATCAGTGAGTCATCCTCGTGTGTCTGGTTTTAGGTCATCCTCGTCAGGTCACTCTTCCTGTTCCGTCCTTGCTTCCCTGTTAGCTCATGTTTCTGTCGGTTTGTTTGTTTTAGTTGTTGAAGTTTCTGCTGTACAGCCTGATCTGCTGCATCTTGTTCCTGACAGGAAGGATCCTCCACTGTGAGGCTGCAGCTTTCCCTGCAGAAACTGTGAAGAAGAGGGCTTATTTCCAAGTCTGTATTTAGATGTTGTAGTTTTCAACTGACTGGAGCAGTGAGGACCAAATGTTCCACACGTTCAGCATGTATGACAACAACAGGAAGATATTCACCTTTAATAGAGCCCAAGCAGTCTGGTGTCAGCTCAGCCTTGCTGTCTGCCAGAAGAGCTGACGTGTTTGAGATCTGGACTCATCCTGGAATAAAATGCCACATCTGCCTTTTTGAGAAGCCGCCTCAGCCCTCAGGGCTTCTCAGGCTGACTCAGCACCTTTTTATGTCCGCGCCTCACAACAGAAAAATCTACCGCCTTGACTCACTGTACCTGCTGACTACTTTCCTTTTATGACAGTCGCTATTAAATTCTCTGGTGTTCAGTGGAAACTGGCCTCGTTTTGGTCGGGCACAGAGAAGGACGGAGCAGCTTTTGTCTGTGTCCATAAATCTTCTGACAAAGCACAGATTCATGAGCAGCGTCAGGAACATCCAAACCCAACGATGACGAAGAGTTAACCTAATGTTCAGTCATCACAGTTTATACTGGACTATCATTTTATTTTGCCCAAAAAATAACCAGTGATTATTTAGCTGTAATTAACAATAATTCATCTTCCTTTTTCACATTCATGCTTTGATTGATGGAAAGTCCATATATATATATCTACGAGTTAATGGCCGACAAAGTGTGCATTAGCACTTTTTATAGTACGCCGTGGAAGCCTGAACCGTCCGACGCGAAGAGGAGGCATCAGTTCAGAGAACAAGTTCACCTCTTACCGCTTGTTTTTGACCAAATGATAAATCAAAAGGTTATTTAAAGAAGCCGGCGCAGTGATACAAAACATTTAAGCTAAGTGACCGGAACTTCTTTTTTCACCATATGGTTATCCTGTGGTATATGTAAGGGTTAATGGGCGACGAAGTGTGCATTAGCACTTTTTAACGCACGCCGTGGAAGGCTGAACCGTCCGACATGAAGCAGAGTGCGTTAAAAAGTGATAATGCACACTTCGTCCGCCATTAACCCGCTTATACCATGGTCACTTACAAAAGCAATAAATATTAACCAGTTTTTATTCCCTTAATTCTTGATTTTTTTCCGATTTGGAAAATCACGTGGTCCGCACCACGTATGCTGATCTTCCCGATGGGTTGAATAAGGCATCAGTTCAGAGAGAAAGTTCACCTATATATATATATATATATATATATATATATATATATATATATATATATATATATATATATATATATATATATATATATATATATATATATATATATATTCACACACATACATGTGTGTGTGTATACGCTGTTTTGAGACTAAAATACTGTTTAATAAACATAGTATTATGAACTATTAGTATGTAGTTTATGTACTGAAAATTAAAAACTACACAGTAAGATTACACAAAGATGCTTTTGTATTAACAGATGAGGTGTTTTATTACAAAAACAGAAAGCAGCAACTATTGTATGTCATGCTCTTCTGTAAACCGTGCAGTGGGGGGAGCATGGCTTTTAAACCTGCTCGCTCTGTGAGGAGCGCGTGCCACATAAAGGGGTGGGGGGGGGACCACGGAGCAGGCAGCAGGAGGAGACTCATTGGGCGAAACACTCCAGTTGTCCGGAGTGGTCTTCTGCCGGGGACCTGATGTGCAGCGGGGCAAGTAGCAACTTTCTCATGTGTATTTAAACAGTCTGCTGCACTGTATTTCAGTGTATTTAAACAGTGACATATGTATCAGAGGATGTCCAATTGGCCGTTCTGCATGTCAATCAAGTCCTGTACTTGTCCGTGACATAACCCCCCTCCTACGTCTGGCTTCTAGACGGACAACAAGGCTGATCAGAGTGGTCTCTATGAAAACGTGAAACAAGATTTCGGTCGACGATGAAGTCCTCAGGGACCCATTGGCAATCCGCCGGACCGTAACCCTCCCAGTCAACCAGGTACTGTAGACCATGACCCACCCTTCTGGAGGCAAGGAGAGCGGGCCTGTATACACCGTATACAGGCCCGCTGTCCACGAGCCGGAGAGCCGGAGGGGGTGCTGGAGTGGGTAGAAGAGGGGAGACTCTGGAAGGTTTGATCTTACTAACGAGAAACACTGGGTGGATCCATACAGAACGGGGCAGTTCCAATCGTACAGCCACAAGGTTGATTATCCGAGTGATGGGGTATGGACCAATATAGCGGGGAAGCTGCTTTCTGGACCCCCCCCTTTAAAGGAATGTCTGTAGAGGACAACCACACCTCGTCTCCCACCTTGTAGTTAGGAGCGGCTGACCTCCGACGATTTGCCACTACCAAGAGTCGTTCCGCAGAAGCTCGAGCCTGTATTTGCTCAAGGTTCAGTGACAGCATCTGTCAGGTTGGAAGGGGCAGGCGAGCAGGAAGGACCCAGAATGCAGAGGCGGGAGGCACACGGTTCCAGTGCAAAAGGTTTAATTACTAACAAAAAGCGCTGCAGAGCAGGAAAACAAAACTAAACTTACTGTGGTACAAAACATGAACAAATGGCAGGAGGGAAGCGACGATAAAGACGTTACAGACATTACATGAGAGACGTTAATGGACCAGCACAAGAGGAAAGCAGGGACAAGACTTATATACAGACAGGGCAGACAAGACACAGGTGAACATGATCAGGACAGATTGGGACAAAGGAAATAAAACTAAAAAACATGACAAAACAGGAAACCTTTCAAAATAAAACAGGAAACAGAACTCAAACATGACAGAACAAGATATAAAGGAAAAACCAATACAAAAGAAACCCAAACCATGACAGTACCCCCCCCTCAAGGAACCGCACTGAGGTTCCAAAAGTCAACCAAAGAGGAGGGGGCCTGTAGGACAAACTGTGACAGGCAACATAGTCCTAGGAGGCCGGGCCTGGCACACCAGCGAGGCCGAGAAGATGAATCCAGAGGACGACCAGGAGGCCGAGCTGTCCGGCAAGGCAGGTCCAGAGGACGGCCCTGGAGGCTGAGCTGTCCGACGAGGCAGGTCCAGAGGATGGCCGGGAGGCCGAGCTGTCCATCGAGGCAGGTCCGGAGGACGGCCGGGAGGCCGAGCTGTCCGGCGAGGCAGGTCCGGAGGACGGCCGGGAGGCCGAGCTGTCCGGCGAGGCAGGTCCAGTGGATGGCCGGGAGGCAGCGCAGTCCAGTGTGGCAGGTCCGTAGGACGGCCGGGAAGCCGCGCAGTCCAGCGAGACAGATGAGATGGGTCCGGTATAAAGTCTGGGGCCAGTGTGGCTAAGTCAGGATGCTTTGGCCGGTGCAGGTACCGGTGAGGAGTCCAAAGCCGGCGTTGGGTCAGGCATGGAGTCAGCCGGCCGGTCTGGCATGGAGTCAGCCAGCGGGTTTGGCATGGAGTCAGCCGGTGGGTCCGGCATGGAGTCAGCCGGCGGGTCCGGCATGGAGTCAGCCGGCGGGTCAGGCATGGAGTCAGCCGGCGGGTCAGGCATGGAGTCAGCCGGCGGGTCAGGCATGTAGTCAGCCGGCGGGTCAGGCATGTAGTCAGCCGGCGGGTCAGGCATGGAATCGACTGGAGTGTCAGGCATGGAGCCGACTGGAGTGTCAGGCATGGAGTCGATCTCCGGCGGGTCAGGCCAATGTGTTTCAGGCACCCCCCTGGGAGCAGGGACAGGTCGGGGTGCAGCCGGCACCCCCCTGGGAGCAGGGACAGGTCAGGGTGCAGCCAGCACCCCCCTGGGAGCAGGGACGGGTCGTGGTGCAGCCGGCAACCCCCTGGGAGCAGGGACTGGTCGTGGTGCAGCCGGCACCCCCCTGGGAGCAGGGACGGGTCGGGGTGCAGCCGACACCCCCCTAGGAGCAGAGACGGGTCGTGGTGCAGCTGGCACCCCCCTGGGAGCAGGGACGGGTCGGAGTGCATCCAGGACCACCACCGGTACAGGCTGTAGTGCGTCCGGGACCACCACCAGAACAGGAAGGGACTGGGGTGCATCCGGGACCACCACCAGAACGGGTTGTGGTGCATCCGGGACCACCACCAGAACAGGAATGGGACGTTGAACGGGACGGCGGCGGCAACCCCCCCTCAAGGCAAGGGGGGCAAAAGTGGAGAACTGGGCCTGGTCAAATTCCCAGTATGTCCTAGTCCGCTCTGCTTCCAAGCAGTAGGCCTCCAGCAGCCGCATGTCCCGCTCTGCTGGGTCCAGGAAAAAATATGGCTGGTCCATTCTGTCAGGTTGGGAGGGGCAGGCGAGCAGGAAGGACCCAGAATGCAGAGGCGGGAGTCACACGGTTCCAGGGCAAAAGGTTTAATTACAAACAAAAAGCGCTGCAGAGCAGGAAAACAAAACTAAACTTACTGTGGTACAAAACATGAACAAATGGCAGGAGGGAAGCGACGATAAAGACGTTACAGACATTACATGAGAGACGTTAATGGACCAGCACAAGAGGAAAGCAGGGACAAGACTTATATACAGACAGGGCAGACAAGACACAGGTGAATATGATCAGGAGAGATTGGGACAAAGGAAGTAAAACTCAAAAACATGACAAAACAGGAAACCTTTCAAAATAAAACAGGAAACAGAACTCAAACATGACAGAACAAGATATAAAGGAAAAACCAATACAAAAGAAACCCAAACCATGACAGCATCTCACAAACGCAGCAGGACTCTAGGATGAAGCCAATAGTTCCTGGTGAGGAAACAAAGGGGGTTGGTAAACATAAGCAGCTTGGAAGGGTGAGTAGCCAGAAGTGTTGACCAGGGAGTTATGGGAATACTCAGCCCATGGGAGCTGAGATGACCAAGTGACCAAGATGACCAACACCCTTCCAGATGTTAACAATGAACTGGGGTCTCAGGTGATGTTCTGGGGAAGTCCATGCAAACGGAACAAGTGCTGAGAAACAATCACAGCTGGGTCTTTGGCTGATGGGAGTTTCCGCAGAGGTATGGCGCGCACCAGTTTAGAAAAACTGTCTATGATGGTGAGAATGACCGTTTTACCCTGGGAATTGGGTAAACCAGTTATGAAATCCATGGTCCACCCCTGGTCTAGACGGCACAGGTAGAGGGTGAAGCAAACCAGCAGGCGGGGTCCTGGGGGTCTTGACACTGGCATAAACAGGACAAGCTGCCACAAAAGCCCTAATGTCGGAGGACATAGAGGGGCACCAAAAATCGGGAGAAATGACCCCACTTTAACACTAGGATGCGCAAGGATGGAGGCACAGACAGACACCCATCTGGAAAGCCGGCAGGAATAGTGGCAGAACTGAGGCCTTTACCTTGCGCTCCAGTGACTAGCGAGTGTTTCCCAAAACCAGGTGTGGAGGAATTATAGTAGAGGGTCCTTCTCAGACTCAGACAGATAGTGAGCACTTCTCCTTTGCCAAGACAATCCATCCCACCTCACAGGTGGGCCATATCAAGATGCTGATTAGACAGCATGATTATTGCACAGGTGTGCCTTAGACTGGCCACAAGAAAAGGCCACTCTGAAATCTTCAGGAGTATCACACAGCACAATGCCACAGATGTCACAAGTTTTGAGGGAGCGTGCAATTGGCGTGCTAATAGCAGGAATGTCCACCAGAGCTGTTGCTAGGGAATTGAATGTCCATTTCTCCACCATAAGCCGTCTCCAAAGGCGTTTCCGAGAATTTGGCAGCACATCCAGCCAACTTCACAACCGCAGACCACGTGTAACCACACCAGCCCAAGACCTCCACATCCAGCATGTCCACCTACAAGATCGTCTGAGACCGACCACTCAGACAACTGCTGAAACAATCGGTTTGCATAACCACAGAATTTCAGCACAAACTGCCAGAAACCGTCTCAGGGAAGCTCATCTGCATGCTCGTCGTTTTCATCGAGGTCTCGACCTCACTCCAGTTCGTCGTCGTAACCGACTTGAGTGGGCAAATGCTCACATGCGATGGTGTCTGGCACGTTGGAGAGGTGTTCTCTTCATGGATGAATCCCGGTTTACACTGTTCAGGGCAGATGGCAGACAGTGTGTGTGGCATCGTGTGGGTGAGCAGTTTTCTGATGTTAGTGTTGTGGATCAAGTAGCCCATGGTGGTGGTGGGGTTATGGTATGGGCAGGCATATGTTATGGGCGAAGAACACAGGTGCATTTCATTGATGGCATTTTGAATGCACAGAGATACAGTGACGAGATCCTGGGGCCCATTGTTGTGCCGTACATCCAACAACATCACCTCATGTTGCAGCATGATAATGCACGGCCCCATGTTGCAAGGATCTGTACACAATTCTTGGAAGCTGAAAACATCCCAGTTCTTGCATGGCCAGCATACTCACCGGACATGTCACCCATTGAGCATGTTTGGGATTGTTTGGATTGTTTGGATTGGCGTATACGACCGCGTGTTCCAGTTCCTGCCAATATCCAGCAACTTCGCATAACCATTGAAGAAGAGTGGACCAACATTCCACAGGCCACAATATACAACCTGATCAACTCTATGCAAAGGAGATGTGTCATGAGGCAAATGGTGGTCACACCAGATACTGACTGGTTGTCTGAGTCCCCTGACCCCCTCAATAAAACAAAACTGAAGATTTCAGAGTGGCCTTTTCTTGTGGCCAGTCTAAGGCCCACCTGTGCAATAATCATGCTGTCTAATCAGCATCTTGATATGGCACACCTGTGAGGTGGGATAGATTGTCTTGGCAAAGGAGAAGTGCTCACTATCACAGATTTAGACAGATTTGTGAACAATATTTCAGAGAACTGGTTATTTTGTGTATGTGGAAAATGTTTCACATCTTTGAGTTCATACCATAAACAATGGGAGCAATAACAAAAGTGTTGCGTTTATATTTTTGGTCAGTGTATACACAGTCAGGACCATAAATATTTGGACATAGACACATTCTTTCTAATTTAGTTTCTGTACATTACCACAGTGAATTTTAAATAAAACAACTGAGATGCCATTGAAGTGCAGACTTTCAGCTTTTATTCCATGGGTTGAACAAAAATATTTCAGTCAGACAACTCTTGCAGTAAGAAATATTTATTTGACATTTTCCACATACTTTAGTTGGCATTCACATCTTTTGGTTTGGCATAAGGCTCCGTTCAATTCCATGAGAGATTTCCATAAAACTTTCGGGTAACAAAACCCCCCTTTACGGAGCCCACAGGTGGAAGCCGGGGAGGAGGGTGGGGCGAAGAATGAGCGCTGAAGGTAAGAAAGAGAATGAACGCCTGCGCACCTGGGCTTAAATAGGACGCTGAGCAGGTGCGTTAATTGACTGAACCGCCCTAGGGTAAGCTGTAAACACTGCTACGAGTTATCGCCCGAAATACGATTAGAATCGTCATTTCAGTCAGACAACTCTTGCAGTAAGAAATATTTATTTGACATTTTCCACATACTTTAGTTGGCATTCACATCTTTTGGTTTGGCATAAGGCTCCGTTCAATTCCATGAGAGATTTCCATAAAACTTTCGGGTAACAAAAACCCCCAACACTTAATTATCCAGAAGAAGAAAAAATGTGTATGTATAATCAGTGTGTAATAAAATGAGGTGTGTTTTCGGCAGCATTCCATTTCCATTTCATTTCTCAGTATGACTGCTATGTGTGACCCGGCACCATTGACCGTTTGGGCCGCCCCCGTTCGAGTACAGCGCCTCGAAGGGAACATGCTATCTAGTGGATCTGCTATGTGTGACCCGGCACCATTGACCGTTTGGGCCGCCCCCGTTCAAGTACAGCGCCACGAAGGGAACATGCTATCTAGTGGATTTGCTATGTGTGACCCGGCACCATTGACCGTTTGGGCCGCCCCCGTTCGAGTACAGCGCCACGAAGGGAACATGCTATCTAGTGGATCTGCTATGTGTGACCCGGCACCATTGACCGTTTGGGCCGCCCCCGTTCGAGTACAGCGCCTCAAAGGGAACATGCTATCTAGTGGATCTGCTATGTGTGACCCGGCACCATTGACCGTAGGGTTGCTCCCGTTCGTGGAAACCACTAGAGGAACATACTATCTGAAAGAGAGAGGGAAAGAAATAAAAGGGGAGCCAACATAAAATTACTCATACCTGATCTTAGAACGTAACTCACTTCCCCAAAAACGCTGTGCGAAACTATAATTTGTACCGCCTAACAACCCGTATGATACAATAACTTAACATCCAATCCAAAGCTTTGATGGCGTATTAGACATGCTGACAGCCATTATTTGAACTTCTATTAAACCAAGAACAAGCTTGATGGCCATAACTTCTGCCATTGTGGCAACTATAAATACACGAGCTTAAGTACATCCATTATTTCGAAGCTCCCAACGACAGTACAACGAACGAGCCTAGTAGCCATAATTTTCTCCATTCGGCATACCATTATAAGCGCTCAGGGAACATAATTTAATTGAGATCCCAACCAAATATTAAGAACGAGTTCAACGCCCATAATTACTATGCTTCATTGGCATACTACAAAATTGGCTTAAGAACCAAATTCGAGCTCCAGCGCATACTATGATACAACTTAGAACATCCTAATTTTGAGGCTTCCACCTGGCTATAATTTTCTTTTAACATCTATAATCGAAAAATTTACATTCATTCTGCTGTTGATATTGATTGATTAATTCAGTCAGAAGTGTCATTGGAATGCAGAGGAGGTCCACCGCCCCATCACTTTCAGTGCAGCAATAGGTGCGTCGAGCAGTCATCGTTGCAGCACCAGATCAAGGAATGCAGGGGTGACATCACTTCCTGGAAACGGAGAAGCCGATCGGGGCGTAGGGGTACTCAGGCTCAGGATGTGGTGCATAGATAAAACAAAGCAGTATTAGTCTTGACAAGAATATATAAAAATCCCAGATACCGATCAGTTTCAAAATGCTTGAGATAAATGAAATAACAGTGCTTTTCAAAGAACAAATCTGAGAAAGTGAAATTTAGTAGACAGTTAAAGTAAAGACCCAGAACAAATCTGAGAAGTGAAATTTAGTAGATAGTTAAGGTAAAGACCCATTGTGGATTTATCGCACCCTAGAAACCATCATAATTATAAATTCCATCAGTGAAATGATAGTGAACTATATAACCTGCACAAAGTCTTAAGACCAATTTTTTATATATTCCAAAGATAAGAAAAGTAACCTTTGACAGTTTCAGAGGGACGCACCTTCAGGAGGCCATCGAGGAGTAGGTGATGGGAAGAGCAGCCGAGGAGATTGTAGATGAGGAAGATCAACATCCCACGTAGCAAAGGATTACAGCTTGGCTGGATTTGATGCTTTGTACTTGATATTAGTGGTCCTCAAATTGGTGGACAACAAGTACAGGCCACTGAAATTGTAATTAGCCAAGGGCGTCTGGATACTGAAAAAGAGAACTTGAGAGCCATGAGGGATCATAGGTTTTGATAGCATTCTTTCCTAGACTGAACCCTAAGCATTTAGAGGCGGAGTATAACAAGCCACTAATGGGGAAGCATCTAGCAGACCGTCATCTGCTTAAGCAAGGCAGATAGAAGACTGACTTGTGAACACAAGATTTAACTCTTGAACCAAGCTTGAGAGCACAAGTGATATACTCCTACGGTCAGGGTAGAAATTGCTCAAGGTGGTATTTAAACATTAACCAAGTCAACCGATGACACAATACTATCATTCACTATTGAAACAGCCTTAATACAATCTCCAAGGATGAAATAACCGGACGACACCTTATAAATCATCAGAGCTGTAGATTCTGGCGGCCGGACAAACACAAACCACTCTTAAATCCTTTCCCCCAAACCAGAAGGCACAGCCTCAGAAGAACAAGTGGAGGGAGCCTGAAGACACGACAGGCATCATAACATAACTATGTCAAGCATAGAGAGGGAAGGAACAAACGCAAGACACGAAATCCAGAACAGGAACACAGGGCCCAGGACGGAACTACCCAGAACAAGAACACAAGATGAACGGATGACCATAGGACCAAAGCCACAGCAAATGTCAGGTGGCCCAATCATCGATAAATCATATTCAAACCAAACAATGAATAAACAACACGCTGCACAAAAGCCAAAGATGACATAATGGGGAGAGACAAGCAGCAATGAACCATCCGATCCATAGAAGAAAAATGAATCCGGAAGGGGGGAGGACCATACAGTATAGACAACGCGGAACCCAGATTTGAAAAGAACCCCCCCCCCCCCCACACACACACACACAGATATCCAAAAGACCAGGGATACAGAGGAAATTCGGCCACTGAGAAACCATCAATAACTCGCAAAATGAGGGGGACCCATCGCCTACAAATATACATTACAGAGCTTCTGCTAAGAATTTGAAAAGTATGAGGACTGCCACGGCAGCTGAAAAGTAAACCGACAAACGTGTCGAGCGCCAACTGAATGCCAAAAGACGCCGAGAGGCATATAGGCAGAACAGGGAGAACCTCAGCGATAAGACATCCACAGCCTTATATTGTGCTCGGAAGAAAATCGCGGAGACAGCATGGGCAGCTGAAGAAAATATATACTAATCCTGAAGGCGCATGAGGAACTAGCCACTGATGCCCAGAAAGACGAACTGTGAGGCGCCAACGGGTCCAGATCACGTCACGAGAACCTGAACACGTCGAAGGGGCCACCCTCAGTGGTGGCTTTGAAACGATGCCCCGGAAAAAACCATCACACAGCCCCCACAAACCTCCAGACCAAACCAGAGAGAGAATAGCAAATTAACTGTCCAGCCGAGAAAAAAGGCAGCGACGAGACTGACACGCTCACTAATGCGACCGACGCAAGTCCCCGAGCCAGGGCAAGACCCACTGGGTACACAGAGCGGGGAAAAAACAGGCGAAGCAGAACCAGATGCAGAACGTGCAGGGGCAACGAATGAGTGATTAAAATGAGCCAAAGACGCTGCATAAAGAGACCAAGCATAAGGAATTTGTCCACAGAGGAGAGACGGGTCCAAGAGAGACCAATTCACATTCAGACTAACCAGCAGCTACAACAACGAAGAAAATAAACAGAAGAACCGCCATAATAATAAAGCCAGCATCTAATCAAAGATAGTCAAGAGTCACCTTCAGCACCTAAAGAACAAAACAGCAACAAAGAAAATGCAAAAACCGCAATTAAGTCAGCCAGTATGAGAAACCAGGCCAGACGAGGACCGCCAGCCGTCACAACCACAGAAAAGACCCCACAACTCCTGAAACAATAATCGGACGACGCAGAATAACAGCAGAAAATGAATCAGAAAGGCCTCATGAACAAACCACGAGTCACAAAAACTACAATTCCCAGGGTCCTTAGGGGCGCGACGTCACCATACACGGAAGTAAACAAAACAAGACTCAGCCCAGAAAACTACACAGGAAAATCCGCACGCCGCTCACCTTAGAAGACCGTCCGACCACGGCAGACGATAGACCCGGACAGCTCCAGATCCGGGCCCACAGACAACCCGAACACCGCGGAAAGCGCACCCCCTGCAGATGCACGCGACCACGGCGAAACGAACGCGCTGGGCGCCGTTAGCCGCCCGGCGAGCGCCGCTAGCTGCCCGGCGAGATCCGCAAAAAGGAGCAAACGCGGCAAAAACGGAAAACCCACATCAGAAACGGGGATCATCCATCCAAAGGACGGGGGGAATACAGCAAGACGTCGAAGAAAAGGAGATCCGCCGGATCCGCGAGCACGGGGAACGGCGAAGAATGAGCGCTGAAGGTAAGAAAGAGAATGAACGCTTGCGCACCTGAGCTTAAATAGGACGCTGAGCAGGTGCGTTAATTGACTGAACCGCCCTAGGGTAAGCTGTAAACACTGCTACGAGTTATCGCCCGAAATACGATTAGAATCGTCATTGCATATAAATGTGAAAAACGAAAGCATTTTTTAAACACAATCCCTTCATTTCATGGGCTCGTAATTAATTGGACAATTGACTTCCATGCTATTGCATGTGCAGGTGTGGGCAATTCCCTGGTTACGTCATTATGAGGTAAGCCGATAAAAGGTCTGGAGTTGATTAGAGGACTTGTGCTTGCATTTTAAAGATTTTGCTGTGAACAGACAACATGCGGTCAATGGAACTCTCCATGCAGCCCATGAAATGAAGGGATTGTGTTTAAAATGCTTTAGTTTTTCACAATTTTATGCAATTTTTATGTATTTTATGCATCTGAGTTGTTTCATTTAAAATTCACTGTGGTAATGTACATAAACTAAATTAGAAAGAATGTGTCTCTGTCCAAATATTTATGGTCCTGACAATATATATATATGTATAAAAAAACGCCCCTCTCACCCTCCGCGGGTGGTTTCTCCTCCAAGCTCGGGTCCTCTACCAGAGGCCTGGGAGCTTGAGGGTCCTGCAGTATCTCAGCTGTTCCTAGCACTGCGCTTTTCTGGACTGAGAGGTTTGAGGTCTTTCCAGGTATCTGTTGTAGCCACTCCTCCAGCTTGGGGGTTACTGCCCCGAGTGCTCCAATTACCACAGGCACCACCGTCACCTTCACTTTCCAGGCTTTCTCCAGTTCTTCTCTGAGTCCCTGGTATTTCTCCAGTTTCTCATGTTCCTTCTCCTTGATGTTTCCATCACTTGGCACTGCCACATCCACCACAACGGCTTTCCTCTGTTCTTTATCCACCACTACGATGTCTGGTTGGTTCTCCATTACCATCCTATCAGTCTGGATCTGGAAGTCCCACAGGATCTTTGCCCACTCATTCTCTACCACCTTCGGGGGTGTTTACCATTTTGACCTTGGGGTTTCCAATTCATATTCTACCCACATGCTCCTGTATATTATTCCAGCCACTTGATTGTGGCGCTCCATGTATGCTTTACCTGCCAGCATCTTACACCCTGCAGTTATGCGCTGGATTGTTTCAGGCGCCTCTTTGCACAGCCTACACCTTGGGTCTTTTCTGGTGTGGTAGATCTGAGCCTCTATCGCTCTGGTGCTCAGGGCTAGACTCAGAGACGCATGTTGGAGGCTTGTTAAACGATGTTCAAATAAAGCCCCCCCAACAAGTAAACAGTTTGATAACATGACATGGTGTCAGAAGTCCTGTTAAGTAGAAAGAAAAAAACGATTTTGAACATGGCAGATGAGAACGGGGAGCGAGTGTCGGCGGGGCCCAGCGCCACCTTCAGTCTACCTTTTCTACTTTTCAAAGCCACAAGAATGGGAAAAGTGGATAAGAAGGTTTGAAAGATTTCGCTTAGCCAGTAACCTGAATGCAAGCTCGAAGGAAAATCCAACAAATACGTTGATTTACCGCATGGATGATAAAGCTGATGGCGTCACGCGACTAAACATGCCTGCAGACCGACGAGGGATGTATCAAGGGGGTGAGAGATGAGTTCCAAGCATTTTTCATAGTGAAGAAAAACGTTTTCTAAAATTTGTGCAAAATTCAACAAGAAGAAAATGAGACTGTGGGTGCATTTGTTACTACACTGTATGCATTAGCAGAACACGGTGGCTACAGGACACTTCATGATGAGCTGATAGGTGGTCAACTTGTGGTCGGTTTGTCAGATAAACGACTGTCTGAATGTATGCAGTTTGACCCGGACCTCATGCTGGATAAAGCTATTAACATGGCAAGACAGAGCCAGGAAGTGAAAAGGCAGCAATCTTCATTGCAAGGTGACACCAGGACGCAGCCAGGAGATACTAAATGTGTTGACAGGGTGCACAAAAGCAGCAGAAAGATTAAAACCAAATCACATCCAGACGTCAGACAGAGCAAATCGTGGAGGCCTCAACACAACAAACCAAACGTACAGTGTCATCAGTGCGGCAGCTCATCACCCCATCCAAAACGTGAGTGTCCAGCTAATGAAACTGTGTGTCATGGAGAAAGGGACATTACATGAGAGTGTGTAAAAATAGAAAAACTTTGAAGTGGAAGAAGATGTCAATGCCTTATTCCTTGGTAGTGTTACTGGCAATGGAGAGCCGTGGATGGCAAACATCAACATAAACAACAAAAGCGTGTCATTCAAATAGACACAGGAGCTGATGTCACAGTTTTGCCACTTCAGGTTTTCAACGAAATCTTCTGAGACAGTTACCCACCCACTTTTCAAAAACCAATCAAGCTTCTGTTTGGACCTGGGAGAAAGCCATTGGAAGTCCTCGGGTTCACAGAGATGAGACTAAAGAAAGGAAACACCTGAAGGAAACATCCTGAAACACCTGCACACAGCATTGCTGGGAAGACCTGCTACACACAAGTTGGAGTTAGGTACTCGTTTAAATACTCTCAGCATTGAGACACTAAAAGTCAGCTACCCAAAGCCGTGCAGCGGTCTTGGTGAAGTGAATCAGCCATACAACATCAAGTTAAGGCCAAATGCTCAGCCTTTCTCATTAAAGACACCTCAGAGAGTTCCACTGCCGCTCATGAACAAAGTGAAGCAGGAACTGTCCCGCATGGAAGACTTGGGTGTGATGAGCAAAATAGAGGAGCCAACAGACTGGTGTTCTGGCATGGTGGTGGTACCCAAAAAGAAAACAGACAAGGTGTGCATTTGTGTCGATCTCACACACCTTAACCTGTCAGAGTGTCGGGAAAAATGCATCCTGCCATCAATGGAAGAGACACTTGGTAAATTGGCTGGAGCCAGAATTTTTAGCAAACTAGATGCTAATATGGGATTTTGGCCAATTCCCCTCAGCTAAATACACCACCTTTATTACACCTTTTGGCCATTGCTATTTTGAGCAGCGACCCTTTGGCATTGCTTCTGCTCCTGAACATTTCCAGAACAGAATGTCAGAAGTCATGAACAGTCTGGAAGGTGTGATTTGCCACATGGATGACGTGTTGCTCTGGGGCAGAACACAGGAAGAGCATGACACTACAAGGGGCAAGGGGAAATGGTCTTCTAAGAGGGACTCCAGACTGATATGTTATTTTGAAGCATTTTTATCTTAATTTCTACAGATTTGGTCTTAAGACATGTAAGTTCAAACTACGTTTTAGAATTTTGTTTGTGGATAAATAGAAATATGAAGGGTGGTACAGAAATGTTCTCCATTCCAAAATGACCTGTTTATGCCTCTCATTTGTTGTAAATGTGGGTCTGAAAGAGTCAGTGTCTCACCAACTACAACCATCACCGCTCTAACCATCCTCCGTGTTTCCATGCTTGTCATGAGACATAGACACCGCTCTATGTAGCCATCAGGCTGGAAACATTTGTTGGTAGCTCTTCCCACACGTGGCTGGGGGTCCAGCTTATCACCATATTTTTGGATCGATCTATGGCAAGTGAAAAGTATCATAAATTGCCAGGAAAAGTGGTGTAAAGAACGGCCTTTTAGCCATCAAAAATGCTGTTTCTTATTCTCAATCAGCAAACGTGGTGAAGGAGAGGCGGCTGACGCCGGAACCCCCATAGACTCTCAACAGCTCCTCTAAATAAATGACTGCTTGTTTTCTTACCACACTTCAACACCTCCTTCTCTGTCTTTGGACTTTGAGAGTTAACACATTTTAAAAGAGCAATCTGTTGACAAGACAAAACATGTAAATCTGGTATTCGTTAGTTTAAATGTCAAGAACATGAAAAATTGAATAAAGCATTGCATTATTAGCTTACACCGAGTGAAATAAAGGCACCCAATCAACCCTTTTTTGTGGGATTGTGAAACTACAGCCACTGGCTCACCTGCTTTCCCTTACTGCAGATACCTGCTAGATACTGGGCTGCTGGAGCCTATCCCGTGGGTGAGGGAGGGGGACATCCTGGACAGGTCGCCAATCTGTCACAGGGCCACAGTCACACACCCGTGCACACTCACACCTTAGAGCAGGGGTCGGGAACCTATGGCTCTTTTGATGGTCACATGTGGCTCGCAGACAAATCTTTAATTATACAAATTTTTTTTTTCATTAGACCAGTCCTTCTCAGGCGCGATGCCAGGGAGTAGCAGTAGCCATCAGTAGCGGTGCTTGGAGAAAAAAAAATCTGCACCACTATCAATTTACTATTATCTATAATATCACAGAGTTTGTAACAGCCTGAAATCTGTGAACTGCCGCTGCGCGTTCCCGTGTCTGAGAAAGAGCTGCTGCTGCAGACGGGATGTGTGAGGAAGAAAGAGAGGGGGGGGGTGCGTGGGCACAGGCAGCAGGTGAATCGCGCACGGATTGTCAAAACGTAAAACACGCTGCCCGTCACATACTGCAGCGTGTGATTGTGTGTTTAGCTCCATGTCTGCATGTGAGCAGTCTGCCTCACATCTACAGAACATTCAGACCTACGATCACGTTTAAAGTCTCAACGCCTGCATGAAGCAGAAACTCACCACGTATCATATACGTACCATGAATTATTTCTACTTAATTGCTTGAAATAAACCATATTTAAATCAAATCAAATCAAATCAAATCAACCAGACTAGACCATCAACAAAACCATGCAGCACCAGAAGTCACATTCATGCTAAGAAATACTCATCATTTATTAGCAACAGCATAACGATGTTATTAAAAAGAATCCACAGACTTATTGTACTTTAAAAATGTTGAAATTACATCAAATGCACACATTCACTTGTATATTTAGTTTTAAACATATTGTAGTGGCCTCAAAGAAGCTCCTTAGGCAGGCGATGGTCAAATGGCTTTTATTAACCTCAGAACAGTTACAGCTCGAACAAAAATGGCACAGCCTGCTAATACACACAGCTGGAGGAGAACGTTCAGCCAACGCACACACAGGTAGACCCCGCCCCCTCTAATCCACCAGTCACCAGCCCACCGCTGATTGACATACGCTGTGATCCAGCAATTGGCAGAAAGAGGAGGGCGCCGGCCGCCCGCAGCTCTGTCCAATTTTGGGGTCGTTACAATATTGTTGCGGACTGAGTTGGACCTGGTAGTTTGGACCAATGGGGTTCAGCTATGGGCCAAATAAGGGAAATGGGAGGGCTGTGAGAGAATAAGAAGTTGGGTGAAGCGCTATTGGCGGGAGAGATTGAGGAGTTGCTGAATTAGTTGTACGGCGTTGGTTATGGCCTGCAGTAACCAGAATAAAGAACCTTAAAAGAGGTTAAGTCTCCGTGGCTCAGTGTGGGAAAGGGACATTACATTATTGGATGGCTCTTTCCAAAAAATATGTGGCGTTTATGGCTCTCTCGGCCCAAAAGGTTCCAGAAGGTTCCTGCCTTAGAGTAACCAATGAACCTATAAAGCATGTTTTTGGACAGTGGGAGGAAGCTGGAGAAAACCCACGCATGCACCAGGAGAACATGAAACTCCACACAGAAAGGTCCCCCTTTGTTGTTCTGGTTCAGGTCCCCCAGCCGGGACTTGAACCTTCTTGCTGTGAGGCAAGAGCGCTAACCACTGCACCACCATGCAGACCGTATCTTATTATTTTTTTCTTTTTTATCTCCAGACAAAATAAGAAAAAAATCAATTACATTTAAGTTTAGACAGATTCCTGGCTAAAGTGGGCATTGAGTTTACATCATACTCCAGCTGAAAAGGTGACTGCTCTGAGTTCATGAAAGCTGCAGGGCTTCACTGTTGGAACAGGTCACTTTTAGATCAAAATGATTTTTAATAGTCTTTTTCTTTTAATAGTCATCTGTTCATACTGAGATCCACAAAAGTTAACAGGCAAACAAGAATAGTAGGAAATACCATCATCTACAAGACAATAACACCCTATGAAAGGATCAGAACTGCATTTTAACCAAATACCACTGCACTGGCAGGGGGGTGTTGCAGACTCCCATCCGAGTCTGTTGGCTCCAGGTGGACGGTACAGGAAGAAGCTCAGAAATAGAACAGGCAATATAAAATGATCATTTGGATTGATGGACCTGATCTGGATTTCTATGCCACATGACCCAACAGCACACCTGCATTACCAACAACAAAGGGACAGGAAATGATGACACACAGGACGTGATGTCAGTAGGTGACAGGAAGCAAAGTCCAAAGTGAAAAAAAATGAAGGGAGTCTGGCACAAAGGTCCAGATGTTTCATAGCACCCCAACTTGACAGACTAACTCCCCCTCCCCATCCACCATCTTTTGTTAAATTGTCTGTCATCACCATTGACTGTAACTGTTGTCTGTGACTGGACTGTTGACTCATTACTGCTCATTGTCTTCATCTGGCTCCAACATGGCGGGGTCCATATCACAAAAAATGGCGACTGAATTGCTTTCATTTGGTTGTGGCTGACGTCACGCCACTCCCATCAGTTCTTGTATAGTTCATGGTCGTCACGCAACACTTGCTGAGCGTTTACTGTCTCGTGTCTTGTTGTGTGATGAGGCTCCATCCTTCTCCCACATAAAGTGTGGCCTAAAAATGGAACAGAAGTTGCAATACTAGGATGAAGCCTGAAGCTTTTGGGGCTGAGAATCTTCAAACTCTAGTTTCTCTGCATTCATGCCTGTGTGACTTTCTGTTAACACACAAACACAAAGAACTAGGAGTCTGTCTGCAACATTTGTTGGATTTCCACGAGCAAAGCGAATTTTTTCTTTGAATTTTCTGTTCAAAGGTTTCTGCCGTTTCCCGCCGGAGGAGCTTCTTTTGACTCCTTCAGTGTTTTTCAGGCTTAATCCCTGCTTTGACTCTCATTTCTATCTTCCTGGTCTGGACAGCTGCAGGTTCCACAGAGGTGATGATGTGGAAAGCTGTGCTGGAGGAAGGACTGAGGGTGGGAGGGGGCCATGACAGCTGTCACACAGGAACCAACGCCCGCCTCTGTGAAGGGGCTCTCAGGGATGAATGGTGGGGGCAGGGGTCTCTCTCACCTGCCACAGACCTGTCACTCAGGATGCACCTCATCTGGACCGGGCAATAAGCATCAGGTTAACGCCCCCCTCCCTCCCCTCAACTATGACAATGAAGTAAATGTTCTCACAAGTTATACATTTTCTCAGAATAAAATACCGACTTCCAAATTATATATTTATTTAAGAACGAAGACTAAAGCAGACATAATATGGTCCAACACTGCCATCCTGTGGTAGCAAGCAATATTGCAGTTTTTGTCCTTAGACAAAATCCCAATCTGTTTGTAACTTTGCTGAATTTTGAGAAAAAAAGTTTTTTATTCTAGCTTGTCCAGTCCAGCTGTTGAGCAAACAGATCAGAGATGAACGCCTCTTGTGTTGGACATATTTTACTTTTACAACAGGGGGTTATTGCAGTAGTAGGTTTAAAAGTTGTCATCTAGACTTGGTTTTTACTGTTGAAAACGTTTTACCTCTTGTAAGGCTTTGTCAATTGCCTTTTGGATAAGAGGTGAAACGTTTTCAACTTTAAAAACCAAGTCCAGATGAAAACTTTTAAACCTACTATTGCGATAGAATCTACCTGGATGAATGAGAGTCTTCACAGACAAACACAGGGTTATGAATATTTGAATAAACCCCTTTTGGATTTGAGACTAAAATTTATTAGCATTAGTTATGCTTACATACATTTCTTATTGGACCAGACGGAAAAAAGGAAGAGAGAAGGAGAGAGTGAGATGTTGGAGATGGGGCATAAGAGGACACAAAAAGGGGAGCTAAGGAAGCTGAGACGCAGCTGATGATGTTTTAGTGGTTTTACCACTATCAGATGGCGGTAAAAAGAAATATGGTGCAGTTACGTCACCATTCAGACATTGTGTGGGAAAACACGTTATTTTTAAAAAAGCACAGTTTAAATCCAGGTGACAACAAGAAAGAGAGAGTGCTGGGTCATTCATTACAACTGTCCACGAACGCTCAAAGAATTGCGGTTTTGGAGTGCTTAAAGAGGAACTCATAAGAAATAGAATTGTGGTCGGCATTAAAGACAAAAAAATGTCAGAACAGCAACAAGTGGTCTGCAGTTTAACACTTACAAAGGACATACTCAAGGTCAGACAGAATGACATGGTGAGGAAACAACAAACACTATTGCACAGCAGTGTACAAGAGGACAAAACTTCCAACATGGACGCCATTCAGACAAAAACACAAACATGGCAACAGTCAAAGACCAGACAAGCCAAGTACAAGGGAGTGGAGGCGCTGTGTACAAAAAACTACACACTCATGAAAAGACTGCCCCGCTAGAGATGTACAATGTCCTCATAGTCATAAAAAGAGACATTTTGATGTAGTTTGTCCCAACAGTAAAGCAGCAGAGTTACGTAAGGTCA
Source organism: Oryzias curvinotus (assembly GCA_023969325.1). Taxonomy (NCBI): domain Eukaryota; kingdom Metazoa; phylum Chordata; class Actinopteri; order Beloniformes; family Adrianichthyidae; genus Oryzias; species Oryzias curvinotus. Next base: position 22,312,716 of record CM043720.1, read on the forward strand.
CAGAAAGTCAAGATGACCTAGACAGAGAGGACTATGCGTTTCAGGGAGAAGTAGAAACTGAGAGATCTAGATCAGGGGTCACCAACCTTTTTGAGACTGAGGGCTATTTCATGGGCACTAAGTGGTATGAAGGGCGCCACAGGACCTGTTTACTAAAGACCTCCAAGCCCACCCCCCCCACCCCCACCCCCCCACACACACTGCCTGCCTGCCTGCCTGCCTGCATGGTCCATGATCCAAACAATTAAAGCACATGCAAGAGTAAGAAAAACAAAACAGCACAACACACAAAACCACCCAACACCAAAAAGAAATACCAAGGATCAGCACAAATATTACACACATTCTTGTCCAACTTTGACACCTGTAAAAGCTCTCCTGCCATCCTTTTCTTTTCTTTTTTCATCAGCCGCCTCCTTTCCACCTCCTGAAGCATTTTATTGACCCTGTGGTGGACATACTGACGCCATGACAGCTTTGATCTAGTTGAAGCATCAACACTTGGTGAGTTTTCTCCCAAGTTAATCCAATGACCTGTTTTTTTAGATCCCATCCCTACATCACTTTTTAAATCATTTTACGAGTCTTTTGAGAGTGAGATTTTAAATATCATGAACTTCTCTCTACAGACAGGTATTTTTCTAGCTGCCTTTAAGACGGCAGTGGTGAAACCGTTACAAAGGAAAACCAATTTAGACCGCCTTGGATTCAGGTCAGATCTCAGGACTAGTTCTACTAGATCTAAGCGCAGCTATTGAAACTGTTGATCACCTGATCCTTGTAAACAGACTTAAAAGTCTTGGCCTTTCAGGGACTGTTCTCAAGTGGTTTGAATCTTATCTAATGGAGAGAAACTGTGGTAAGCATTGACAAACACTTTTCTGGAGTCCATGAAATTAATTGTGGTGTGCCTCAAGGTTCCATCCTTGGCCCCTTGTTTTTTAACATTTACATGCTTCCTCTGGGGAATGACATCAGACGTCACATCAGCTTTCATAGCTATGCTGATGATACCCAGCTGTACATAGCTTTGTCTCCTGATGACACAAAGCCAATAGAAGCACTTTTTAACTGTATTTTAGATGTGAAGTTATGGATGGCAAATAACTTTCTGCAGCTCAACCAAGAAAAAACTAAAATTTTAGTTATCGGTCATGAAGCTAAGAGAGAAACAGTTTCTGAAGCTACAGGAACTTTCATTAAGCCATTCAGAAACAGTCATTCCATTGAGAAACCTGGGCATTATCTTTGACTCTATAAGCTAACTTTTATCCCCATATATAACAGGTGGTTAAAACTAGTTTTTATCATCTTAGAAATCTGGCTAGGGTCCACCCACTATCTCTCTTGCTAATATGGAAATGCTAATGCATGCTTTCATCATCAGTAAAATTGATTATTGTCACGCCCTGCTTGCTGGTCTTCCAAAAACCTACATGAAGAAAAGAAATTCCTTCAGAATTCTGCTGCACGAGTTCTCACCAAGACCAGGAGGCGAGCTCACATCACTCCAGTTTTAAAATCCCTGCATCGGCTCCCTGTATGCTTTAGGATTGGTTTAAGACACTTTTAACAGTTTTTAAATGTCTTAACGGTCTTGCGCCTTCTTATTAATCAGATCTTTTAGTCAAACATGAACCCTTGCGACCCTGAGATCCACTGGCACTGGTCTATTAACAAACAACTCCAGCTGTAAAACCAAAACTTATGGAGAGGCATCTTTCCAACACTATGGCCCCGTTAGTGATACCAGAGGACCTGAGAGCTGCAGAGAGCATTGATGGTTTTAGGAAAAGGCTAAAGACCCATCTTTTAGCCTGGCCTTTAGCTTTTTCTTCATCCTCGGTGTCACTTCTAAACAACTCCGCCAGCAATTCAGGAGGTAGACGGAGCCCTGTTTCCTCTTCTGCGTTGCTTTCATCAGACTTGTCATCAGTTGCAGTTCCAATTATTCCAGCCTTTCTGAATCCGGACAGGATGGTTTCGGTTGTCACTGAAGCCCATGCTTTGTCGATCCATCAGCACCCCTCAGTAGTTTTCAGTGGTATGTGTCACGCTGATCAGCGGAGGTGGTTGCCTCGCTGTGACCTGGAGCGCGCAGCGCCTCACATGAGCGCGCAGCGCCTCACACATGAGTGCGCAGCAGCCTGCGTGCACTCAGCACGGAGAACAATGCACGCGCGCCGTTACCAGCTGAACTCAATGAAGTTAATCGGCGCGTAAGCTGGGAACGCTTAAAACGGCGTTTCACTGCGCCGTGTGTCAGAAGTGAGCTGGAGGACGGCCGCTATTCTATGAACGTGGACGCTGAACGCAAACCACTGCGTGAGTGGGACTTGGACTTTAAAGGGCTACTGGTAAGCTCAATGCTGGACTCCTTTTTTTAATGTCACGTTGAAGTATTGGGTTAAAAGAAAAAAAATAATTAAATGTTGTAAAATTTCATACAAATGTTTGTATTGAAATGACACATATTTGTCAACCTGAAAAAAGAGAATTATTAGTAAAATACTACTTAAGTTAAGATAAATTGTGTTTAAGTGTGGGAGCACGCAGGTCACAAACACACTACACAGTATGAAAGTACCACTAAGTACCACTCCGAGCCTGGAGCGCCCTCTTGCAGTTGTCAGTGTGAAAATAACGAACATGTCAAATTATTTAACAATGTAATTTATTTCAAATATAAGTCGCTCCGGAGTCGCACCCCTTGCAAACTATGAAAAAAAAGGGCGACTTATAGTCCGGAAAATACGGTATTTATTAAAACCTTTTGGCATTCAAGTCCCTTGGATTTGAGTCCTTCCTGCTCCTGGGTTCCTTCTAGTTACGAACCGCAACAATACCGTCCGTCTTTATTTTGTCTGGACACGACTGGAGACACATTCACATGATTATTTACACGGTTACACAGTGGCAATTCTGTATTCAAAAGCCGCCGCCAGCTCACACACTGTCCCATAGCCGCTCCTCTGCTCTGAGACACGGTTCTACCGGGAGACCCGGTTCTCCTGAGTCCAGCAGCTCGCTCCCGCAGAGCAGCCGGATGGACTGCGGTCCGACCCCACCCCCCGGAGTGCACACCTTAACAAAGCACCTTCCCCTGACGTTAAACCACAGTAGTAGTGACCCACGATCAGAATGAACTGCTTACATGCACCACGATCGGATCAACAATCAGCATATCCACCTATCTCCATCAGACAGAAACTTTGATCCGAATGAGTCTGATGGGGGCAGAGTATTCTGAACGGCGTGTTTACATGATGCATTTTTATTCTGATCAGGGGTTCTGTTAAACAGAGTTTAATTCCTTTTGGTGGACTGGACGATGGCAGGCAAACAAATGTTGTGTGTGTACATGGTGACAAACATTTGTACCCAAAAGCAGATGTAAATGTAACCGTAGACAAATAATCTTATCTTTTGACCGTTGGGCTGGTAGAGAACCTGCCTGTTGATTTAATTCTGGGGTGGGATTTACCTGTGTTAAGGAATTTATTAAATGAGACTACTGAAACGGCTAATGCTAAACTTGATGTCAATGTCTCAGCACCCATGCTTACTAGAGCACAGGCTAAGGCTGGGAGTCAAGATCTTCCACTTTGATGACAGTTTCTTTGACAGTGGCAAAGAAATGCCAAAAAAGTCTCGTCGTCAGAGAAGGATTGAAAAAAACACTTGTGTTGCCTAATCCTGAGATCCCAATCATTGCAGAAACCTTCAAAATACCCGCTGACATTTCAGCTTTGCAAAATGAAGATCAAACTTTGAAACCTTTGTTTGCCAAAGTGACGACTGAAAGTGACAAATGTTTGGGAAGTATGCGGTTTATTGTTGTTGATGATGATCTGTATGCGGCTGAAGGTGAACACTGACGGTTAGTTGTTCCAATCACCTGCAGGCCACTCATGCTTACACAATTCCATGGTCACCTGGGTCGTCATAATACATATCTTCGTGTTCACGTTTTTCTGGCCATCCATGGATACTGATATTCAAAAGTACAGTGCAACATGGATCCTACGTGTAAGAAAACTGCCATTACACATAAGTCATACAGAGCGTTACTGCACCCATTTCCTTTTCCACACCTTTCAGGAGAGTAGCCATGGACATTGTCGGACCTTTACCTAAGAGCAGCAGTGGTCACGAGTACATCCTAGTGGTCTGTGATTATGCTACACCGTTTCCAGAAGCTTTTCCCCTACGCACCATTACAGCTCCTCCAGTTATGAGAGCATTAATTCAGCTTTTCTCCAGCGTAGGAATACCAGATGAAATTATGACAGACCAGGGAACCAACTTCACCTCCCGGTTGAGGAAACTGTTCCAACAGCAGCTTGGCATCTCAGCAATCAAGGCAACACCATACCACCCACAGACCAACGGCTTGGTGGAACGTTTCAACCAAACTCTGAAGAGGATGCTCCAAAAGTTTATGGGTGACACGGGGAAGGACTGGGATCGTTGGCTGCCATTTCTGTTGTTTGCTTACAGGGAAGTCCCTAAAGCTTCAATGGGTTTCTCTCCATTTGAACTCCTTTACTTCCCAGTGAACCGCCACCTTAACGTGGTGGGGGAGTTTGTGAGCTCGAGTGATCCCAGGAGCTAAGCTGTCGGGGGCTAAGCCCCTGGTAGGGTCTCCCATGGGAGACAGGTCCTGGGTGACGAGCCAGACAAAGAGCAGTTCAGTACCCCCTGATGAAGAGAAATATCAAGGAACCAATTACGTCGCCCGGATTGGCGTCACCGGGGCCCCACCCTGGAGCCAGGTCCGGGGTTGGGGCTCACAGGCGAGCGCCTGGTGACCGGGGCTCTTCCCACGGGCCCGTTCGGGCACAGCCCGAAGGAGCCCGAAGGACCACTCTCCCATGGGCCCACCACCCGTAGGAGAGCTCAAAAGGTGCCGGTGCATTGTGGTTTGGGTGGCAGTCGAGGGCGGGTGCCTCAGCGACCCAGACCCCGGTCATGGAACTTGGCTTTTGGGACATGGAACGTCACCTCTCTGGGAGGGAAGGAGCCTGAGCTGGTGCGAGAGGTTGAGAGATACCGTCTAGATGACATGTGTCTAACTCAAGGGGTTAGACACATGTCTAACGAGTAGGGCTGTGATGACATCACCGCATTTTTTTTTTTTTGAAAGTTCAGCATATAGTGCGTGATTGAAACTATAATAAACACATTAAACGCATTCATCTTTGCTGATAATTGACTTTTTCTGGTAGTCCTTTGTTCAGACTTTCCTTCTTTCTTTCAGACCGTTCTCTCCTTCCCTCCCACCGCGCATGTCACTGTCACTCGTAGGCGCACGCTCTCACTGTCTGCCTCTGTGCTGCATGTGGCACGCGGCTCCCTTGATCACACAGGCGCGCGCTTTCAGAAGCACACACCCTCATACAACAACAGAAGGTTGTGTCTCGCGAGGAAACACGACAAATTTACTGCGATCTAATTATTAATTTCCATTGTATTTATCTCAGTTACAAGCTGTGTGCGTTCTTGAGTGCGCGACACGATCGCCTGCTAGGATTTTGCGTGGGGGGGACGGGGGGTATTCCAGTTCTCCTTCACTCCATATTACCAAACATGAACACACACTGTTAGCTTTCCATGAATATCACTACATGTTTTTTTTGGGAACTATTTTGTGCAGCTCAACGTTACGTGTCTGTATAAATAAAGGCGGAGTCTCCTGTCCCGCCTTCTTCATCGGTGTCAGGCTTCATGGCTACCAGAAAGGTGACAAAGTGTCTGCAGTCTGTTTATTACTGGACAATATATAATATTCGGAGAAGATCTCTGTACCAGAGAGCACAGGTGAAGGCTCACCTCAGCTAGAGAGCGGTCCACTGCAGATGAATCAACACGCACCCCAACACACGTGTGCGCACCTTCCTCACACGACGCAGCGCACTGACAGTAGAGGTAAGATCTTAGGCCCGAGCCCGAGTCAGAACCCGACCCGACCCGAATTTCGGGTCGGGCTCTAAATGACAGTCACTACGTTCAGGTCGGGCCGGGCTTCTCTCTCGCTGACTTTTTTAATAAATATATTGTAATGTCTGCAAAGAAGCTCCTTAGGCGGCGGTTGTCAAACAGCTCTTTATTAATCCTGTACGTCAGAACGGTTACCGCACGAACCGAAAGGCACAGCCAGCTTCTTCTTACTCAGAGGGAGAACGTTCCCTTAGCGCACACACCCACACACACACAGGTAGACCCCGCCCCCTCCCACCAGTCACCAGCCCACCGTTGATTGACATACACTGTGGTCCAGCAACTGGCAGAACGAGGGGGGCGCCGGCCACCCGCAGCTCTGCGAGCGTGTCATGAACGTAATCTCCCCTCCGTAAGCCTGCATCTATTTTGTTTAGGTATCCCCGATATGGAACAGCAGGAAGTCAAGGATAAACTTCAGACAGGGGATCTGAAAAGGCAAACGCGCACCGCCGCGGCTGCAGCATTTCTCTGCGTAATGAAGCGAGTGCGCATCCAGATCTCTCTGTCACTCTCTCTGTCTGGCCTCTTATTCTGTGTTCCAGCGTTATTTCATTGATCAAACGCATTTATCATGTAGGGAGGAACCTTTGCGCAGCGCTTCCAGCGGAACTCTATGCCACAACAGCAGCTTATACGCGCGCGGCTGCAGCAACCACCTTCTGTTTGAAAGACCATAACTTTCATGATCATAAAAATATATAGATTATTTTACCCTAAAGAAATCTGGCGATTTTTTTTTTTTTTTTTTTGTTTTTTTTTTTCTGCCAAAAATCCTATGGGTTAAAATTGAAATTTCGGGTTTGCTTCGGGCTTGGTCCTGCAAATCAAGTTAATTGGTCGGGTTCGGCCCGAGTTCGGCTTTAATGCCCGCGGGCCTGTGTCGGGTCGGGCCGGATTTTTTAGGCCCGATCTTACCTCTAACTGACAGTCAGTCATTCTACAACACCCATATAGTTAGTTCATTAGTTAGATAGTTAGTTGTTACTGTTATTTGTTAATAAAGAATATTACATTGTAATTGTATTTATTTCTGATGCGGCCGCCGGGGGGAATTTGTGGGGGTTTTTTTCGGTGGGGGTTGGGGGGTGGTGGCTGTGGTTAACCGCGACACCGCGCCCCCTGGTGGTTCATCACCACGGTGATCAAAAATCCGACACGTCACAGCTCTACCCGTGAGAGCATAAAAGTTTTTAATTTCTTAAAATAAAAATTGGTGTGCATTTATTTATATCTAGGGGGAATTGGACTTGAAATATAGGATTGGGCAACTAAACATTAGGACTTAAACACTGTCCATATAACCTAACCTGACAGAATCAAATGTAAAAGGATTTATGCTAGAGTAACAAGTAAACATATGTTTCTATGCAACTGGAATTGTCACTTTAAAGAGTTATAATAAATAAATGAGTTACATTTCAGTAGTTACATTTATTTTTCATTACATTTAGTTACATGTATAAGTTATATCTGGCCCTTTGAAGACAACCACTGCGCTGATGTGGCCCTCTGTGAAAATGAGTTTTACACCCCTGGTCTAGATATAGTCTGGCTCACCTCCACACATAGCCTGGACTCTGAAACTCAGTCCTTAGAGAGGGGTTGGACTCTCTACCATTCTGGAGTTGACCATGGTGAGAGGCGGCGGGCTGGTGTGGGCTTACTCGTGAGCCCCCAGCTCTGCCGCCAAGTGTTGGAGTTCACCCCGGTGGACGAGTGGGTCATGTCCCTCTGCTTTCGGGTGGGCGACAGGTCTCTAACTGTGGTTTCGGCTTATGGGCTGAACAGCAGTTTGGAGTACCAGGCCTTCTTGGTGTCTCTCGAAGGGGTACTGGAAAGTGCCCTAAAGGGGGACTCCATTGTCCTCCTGGGGGACTTCAATGCCCATGTGGGCAATGACAATGGCACCTGGAGGGGCGTGATTGGTAGGAATGCCCCCCCTGATCTGAACCTAAGTGGTGTTTTGTTGTTGGACTTCTGTGCTCGTCATAGTTTTTCCATAACGAACACTGTTTGAGCACAAGGGTGTCCATCAATACATCTGGCATCAGGACACCCTAGGCAGGAGGTCAATGATTGACTTTGTAGTTGTTTTAGGCGACCTTCGGCCTTGTGTCTTGGACACTCGGGTGAAGAGAGGGGCGGAGCTGTCCACCGATCACTACCTGGTGGTGAGTTGGATTCGCTGGCGGAGAAGGAGGCCGGAAAGACTTGGAAGACCCAAACACACTGTGAGGGTCTTCAGGGAACGTCTAGCTGACCCCTCCGTTAGGGAAGTCTTTAACTCCCACATCCGGGAGAACTTCAAACAGGTACCGAGGGAGGTTGGGGACATTGAGTCCGAGTGGACCATGTTTTCCACTTCCATTGTCTCTGTGGTCGCAAGGTCTCTGGTGCCTGTCGCGGCGATAACCCCCGAACCCGGTGGTGGACACCAGAAGTAAGGGATGCCGTCAAGCTGAAGAAAGAGTCCTACCAGGCCTGGCTGGCTTGCAGGACTCCAGAGGCAGCTGACAGGTATTGGCAGTCTAAGCGAGCTGCGGCCCGGACTGTTGCGGAGGCTAAAACTCTGGCCTGGGAGGAGTTCGGTGAGGCCATGGAGAAGGACTATCGGTTGGCCTTGAAGAAATTCTGGCAAACCATCCGGCGCCTCAGGAGGGGAAAGCAGGTGTCCACAGGCACCGTCTTCAGTGCAGGTGGGGGGCTGTTGACTTTGACTGGGGACATTGTCGGGCGGTGAAAGGAATATTTCGAGGATCTCCTCAATCCCACTGACATGCCTTCTTTTGAAGAAGCAGAGAACGAGGACTTTGAGGTGGGACTGTCTATTACCCGGGCTGAGGTCACTGAGGTAGTCAACGAGCTCCTCAGTGGCAAGTCCCCGGGAGTGGATGAGGTCCGCCCTGAGTACCTCAAGTCTCTGGATGCTGTAGGAGTGTCTTGGCTGACATGTCTCTGCAGCGTCGCGTGGCAGTCGGGAACTGTACCACTGGACTGGCAGACAGGGGTGGTGGTTCCCCTCTTTAAGAAGGGGGACCGGAGGGTGTGTTCCAACTACAGGGGAATTACACTCCTCAGCCTCCCTGGGAAAGTCTATGCCAGGGTACCGGAGAGGAGAGTCTGTCCGATAGTCGAACCTCTGATTCAGGAACAACAGTGCGGTTTCCTTCCTGGTCGTGGAACAGTGGACCAGCTCTACACCCTATCTAGGGTACTGGAGGGATTATGGGAGTTCGCTTACCCAGTCATTGTGTTTTGTGGATTTGGAGAAGGCCTTCGACCGCGTCCTCCGTGGTGTCCTGTGGGGGGTGCTCTGGGAGTATGGGGTCCGGGGAGCCTTACTGAGGGCTGTCTGGTCTCTGTATGACCGTAGTAGGAGCTTGGTTCGCATAGCCGGCAGTAAGTCAGACCTGTTCCCGGTCCATGTTGGACTCCGGCAGGGCTGCCCTTTATCACCGGTTCTGTTCATAATTTTTATGGACAGAATTTCTAGGCGCAGCCAGGGGCCGGAGGGTATCTGGTTTGGGGACCACAGGATTTCCTCTCTGCTTTTTGCAGATGATGTTGTCCTGTTGGCTTCATCGAGCCAGGACCTCCAGCGTGCATTGGAGCAGTTTGCAGCCAAGTGTGAAGTGGCTGGGATGAGGGTCAGTGCCGCTAAATCTGAGGCCATGGTTCTTGACCGGAGAAAGGTAGTTTGCCATCTTTCGGTGGGTGGAGTCTCCCTGCTCCAGGTGGAGGAGTTTAAATATCTGGGGGTCTTGTTCCCGAGTTAGGGAAGACCGGAGCGTGAGATCGACAGATGGATCGAAGCGGCGTCCGTAGTTATGCGGTCGCTGTACCGGTCCGTTGTGATGAAGAGAGCTGAGCCGAAAAGCAAAGCTCTCAATTTACCGGTTGATCTTCGTTCTAATTCTCACCTATGGTCATGAGTAATGGGTCATGACCGAAAGAACGAAATCCCGAATACAAGCGGCTGAAATGGGCTTCCTTCGTAGGATGGCTGGGCGCTCCCTTAGAGATAGGGTGAGAAGCTCGGTCACCCGCGGAGAGCTCGAAGTAGAACCGCTTCTCCTCCACATCAAAAAGAGCCAGTTGAGGGGGCTCGGGCATCTAGTCCGGATGCCTCCTGGACGCCTCCTTGGAGAGGTGTTCCGGGCATGTCCCACTGGGCGGAGGCCCCGGGGAAGACCCAGGACACGCTGGAGAGACTACATCTCTCGGCTGATCTGGGAACGCCTTGGGGTCCCCCCAGAGGAGCTGGAGGAAGTGGCTGGGGCGAGGGAAGTCTGGGCATCTCTGCTCAGTCTGCTGCCCCCGCGACCCGGTTCCGGATAAGCGGAGGAAGATGGATGGATGGATGGATGGATGGATGAACTCCTTTATGGCTGGGAGGTCCAAGGCCCACTGGATCTTCTCAAGAAGAGCTGGGAGGTCAAACCCACTGAAACCTCAGAGAGGGGTGTGATCCAGTTTGTCCTGGAGATGAGAGAATGGTTGGCAAGGTACAGAGAAGAGCCTGAAATCAACCAACAAGAAGCCCAAATGAGCCGAAAGACGTGGTACGACCAGCAGGCTGGTCATTGCAAACTTCAACCAGGTCAGAAGGTTCTTCTGCTTCTCCCTTCTTCTTCCAGCAAACTCCTAGCAAAATTATAATTATTCCATTCAATTCCACACCATTATACGCAGGATGGGGCCTGTCACCTATGAGGTGCACCATCCTGACAAGAAGAAAGATAAACAAACCTACCATGTGAACCTACTCAAGGAGTGGAGAGAAGGTGCTAACCATCCTACAGGGAAGTATTTGCTGGTCAGAAATGTGAAGGCCAAAGAAGAAGTGGATTCTGATGTTGAAACACACACTCAGCCCCTCTGTCTCTGTCACATTTACCCCTTGAAAAGACCACACAGTTACTTGACTTGTTTCATAAAGTTCTATCTCTCTTTTCTACACAGCCAGGAAAAACCACACTCGTCGAACATACCATACGACTCAAAAATGGACAACCCATCTGGCAACGACCTTATCATGTACCACAGAAGTTGGCGGAAAGGCTGAATGATTAGGTGAAGAAGATGCTGGAGTTAGGTGTCATCCAGCCTTCCAACTTCGAATGGTGCAGCCCAGTTGTGATTGTGCCCAAAAAAGACGGCTCACTGCGGATATGACTTCAGGAAACTGAACGCCATTTCAGAGTTCGATGCATATCCAATGCTGAGAATTGATGATCTGCTGGAGAAGATCGGGGCCGCCAGTTTCATCACCACCCTCGACCTATGCAAGGGTCACTGGCAAGTACCTCTCAGCAACACATGTCGACCTAATACAGCATTCAAAACACCTCCTGGACTGTTTCAGTTTACAGTGATGCCCTTTGGTTTGCATGGAGCACCAGCCACGTTCCAAAGGCTGATGGACAAGGGGCTGCAGGGATGTGACCACTGTAGTGCGGCCTATTTGAATGATGTGGTGGTATTCAATCACACCTGGGAGGAACACCTTGAACACCTCTGTCTTGTCCTTGGGAAACTTCAAAAGGCAGGTCTGACCTTAAATGTTGCTAAATGTGAGTGGGCCCAGAAAGAAAGTCGCTACCTGGGGTACCTATTGGGAGGTGGTGAAGTGCGTCCACAAGTGGAAATGGTTGAAGCTGTCCGTAACTGCCCTCGACCACGCACCAAGAAAGAGGTACGATCCTTCTTAGGATTAACTGGATGGTACTGGCGGTTTGTCCATCAGTTCGCCACCATTGCAGCTCCCCTTACTACTCTAACAGAGAAAAGGCAGAAAAACCTAGTAACCTGGATGGATGAATGTGAAATGGCCTTCCAGACATTAAAAACTAAATTGTGCTCATATCCTGTGCTCAAGAGTCCTGACTTCAATCAAAGGTTCCTGGTCCAAGCAGATGCCTCTGCAGTCGGGCTTGGTGCAGTCCTGGCACAGGGAAACCCAGGAGAAGAGTGACCAGTCCTGTTCCTCCATCGTAAACTGCAACCGAAAGATACTAGGTACTCCACAGTGGAAAAGGAAGGACTTGCCACTAAGTGGGCACTTGACTGCTTGAGGTACTACTTACTTGGCAGTGAGTTTCACCTTGAGACAGACCACAGGGCCCTTACATGGATAAACTCCATGAAGGACCACCGCAACCGGCTTACACACTGGTATTTGGCGCTTCAGCCAAACAAATGTATTGCTGTTAGTGTTTATACAACTCACATTTACATATTTATCTAGCTAAATGTCGTATTACTCCGATTTAATTCATATTTTTTCCATCTTAATTCAAATGTAATTAACGCTCATGTCTAAGTTTGAGCCAGCAGATATACTTATTTGTATAACAAGAAAACAACTAAACAATATACACATAGTGCCTGCTTTAATTTAAGAATTTTCTGACTATACTGAGAATGACAGTAGGGGTGCTATATAAACTCATCATCCTCTTCCTCCCTCTCACTCATGGGGCAGAGACTTAAGCATAGTAGGACAAAATAACTCAGCAAAACGCAGCATACACAGTAAAACAGCTAAACACATTTGGTGGAAAACCCACACTCAAACCCAAATCCGTCCAGACAGGCAAAGGGAATGGTATCCCACAATCCCTTGCGGTGCTGATCTAACAGCAGCACCAAAGATACACCTACTTAATGAAATTAATTTGAATGAGAGTAAAATAACTGTCTGATTGCTATGTGTTATTTTTAAGTTGACTTAAAAATAAAAAAATGATTTACCTTAACTGAAGCAAATAATTAAGTTAGATCGATGTAAAAAAGTTTATTTTTTCCAACATCCATATGTGGTCTTATCACCCTCTCATGGTGGAAAACGTATTATCTGAGCTTCTTCATCCACTAAATCATCTTCAAATGGACATGCCATGCTGCTTCACCTCTCTGAAAACAAACTAACCTTCAACTAAACCTGCTCCAGACCAGGTTATGTTCAGAGGATGAGTTGCTATGGCAACTTGACATACCCTGAAACAAAGGGTTTAAGTGTGGGTTTTTGACCAAATGTGTTTAGTTGTTTAGCTGTTTTACTGTGTTTTGCCGAGTTATTTTGTCCTACTATGCTTAAGTCTCTGCACCATGAGTGAGAGGGAGGGAGAGGATGATGAGTTTATATAGCACCCCTCCCTTCACATGCTGTAATGATAATGATAGAAAATTCCCAACTGAATCCATTCAATTCGTGCATATTGTTTTGTTCTTTTTATTGTTATTCAAATGAGTATATCTGCCAGCTCAAACTTAGACATATGAGAGTTCAAGAATTATAATTAATTAAGATGGAATAAATATTAATTGAATTGGAGTAATATGACATTTAGTTAGATAAATATGTAAATTTGAGTTGTATAAACAATTATTGAGTTTTATAGATGTAAGAAATTAGGGTGAATCACTTTAACTCAATTACTTGATACCAATAGAAGTAATTCATTTAAGTTGGCAAAATTGGATAAGTTTTATATATATATATATATATGCATCACATGGAAAATGGAAATAAGATCAGAAACTCGTGTGTTTTTAGTTTGTCTGTTCTTTTACTACAGGCAAAAACTCTTTCTTTTACGGATGCAGCCGTGTTACTTTTTTGATGGGCGTATAATCTTCATACACCGTCATTTAGATCTCAGACTCCGTCTCACTGGAGTAAAGCGCTTTCTTTTTTCTCCACGCGTTTCCATGGTGACTCCGGAAATCGGCGATCCATTGAGAATGTCTTTATGTACTTGCCGTGCACGTGCATTAACCCAGGGTTACCAAGTCGAGCGTAACTACGATAACTCAATCCGGTCTTTTGGAACCGACATACCCAGAGTAAGCAAGTTCAGGCAGATTTCAGCCAGAGTTCAGGGTTAAAGTCAGGATAGTTTAAACATGCTTCTGGGGCCTGTTTCAGAAAGGAGGTTCAACCAACTCTGAGGTTAAACTTGAACTCTGAGTTGATCTACCGAGAGATTAAAAACTGAGTTCTCTGTTTCAGAGCAGCTGATTGGAGTTAGGTTAATCAACTCTGAGTGGACTGATTCAGAGTTAAGTGTGCGCACCGCGACTATAAGAAGCCATTATTAATGGAGCACAGATATTACGAGTCACCATGGCAACCGTGTAAACAAAGACGTCTGCATATTTTTCGCCAGCTGAACTTGACGTGCTGCTGCAGAGTTGCAGTGAATATGAGCACATATTCCAGAAGAAAAGCAACACCGCTGCATCTGCAAAACAGAGACAGTCAGCGTGGGAGAACATAGCTGCTCGAGTTAATGCGTAAGTTTGCTTTTAAATCATTGTTATAAAATATTGGCTGTAATAACTTTTTAAATAGCGTAAGGTGGGAAATAAAAAATGGCGATATTTCGGTGTACTTTTGAAGTGTTATTCCTGGTGTAATTGCATGAAATGCTGCATAGTGTACAGAACCAATCTGGGGGAAAAATGCATGTTTAGAGTTTGTTTCTAATGTTTAGAGGACTTTTTTTTGTTAACCTTCCCCTCTTGCAAATGTTGGTCAGTTTAATATTAATACATTCAATTGTGTTTTTAAAAGTGAACTTATGTCTACCCTTGTATTGATCAAGTGGTATAGGTTTATATGGGACTAAGAAAGTAAGCAGTACTAGCAAATTGTGTTTCCAAAAAGTAATTGTTACATTAATCTAATTCAATGTCCCTGATTTCCTTTTCATGTAGATGCAATCCTGCAGGAATTAAAAGAATATGGCAGCAGCTATAAATGAAGTATAAAAACATAATTCAATCAGGTCAAATTTGAGCATGTCATGGATGTAGGCTTTGTTGACAATATTTGACATATGAAACATCTACATAGCAACACATATCTAATGTTGTTTTCATTGTTCACTTTCATTTGATTTGTCTTCAACCAACAGAAAGAAGGCAGAGGCCCCCAAAACAGGGGGAGGCCCTGCACCCCCACCTCTGACAAATGCTGAGGAGATGGCCCTGAGTCTGAACAGTGGAAGGCCAGTGGCTGAGGGAATTCCTGCAGGGAGTTCATCAGAGCCAGTCACTCCCCAGGACACAAGTGCCTTCATAAAATGTAAGAGGCCTCCCCCCACCCACACACACACACACTTTATATATATTTTCACTTCAAATGTGCAAAATGCCAGCCTCAAGCCACTCGGAAGCACCAGTACTTGGATAAATACATATATAATATTTTAACATTGCATTGGGTTTTGCATTGGTCTCAACAGATTCTGATGGCAATATCTTCCTTTTAGACCCTCCCGTCACAACTGAACCCCAGGCAGTTGTAAGTAGCCTTCATAACACATCAGAAATTAGCACAAGTAGTATTATAAAGCGTGCTCAACCAAATGCTCATCTTCTCAGGATGTAGAGGATGACACACTGTCTGCTTATACCGACAGACCTATAGAGGTAATCTTATGTTTGTACATGTCAAACAATCTTCACAATCACATTCACATTATTGTGTCGACTAACCTATTCTTGTCCTCCCCCGCCCCACCCTCCAGAGTGTGGAGGAACAACCGCCAGGAGGAGGATGAGGAGGATCCATCAAACTCCTCTGCACGGATGAACACAGTTCAGTGACGTACAGTAAATGCCAGAGTGTTATTCTATGGAATTCATATTGAATGAACAAGATTTAACCCCACACTACTGTATTTTCAGTTAACAGTTAAGGAGTTATATAGAGTTCATCTTATTAAACTTGTGTATAAGCGATTGACGGGAGGAGGAGTACAGGAGGCTGGTGGACGGATTTGTGGAGTGGGCTGGAGAGAATCACCTGGTGCTCAACGTGGACAAGACCAGGGAGATGGTGATCGACTTCCGGAGGAAAAGGACAGTCTTACAACCTCTCTGCATCCTTGGCAAGGATGTGGTAGTGGTGGAGGATTATAAATACCTGGGAGTGACTACGACAGCAGACTGAGCTGGAGGAGCCACAGCACTGCTGTGTACAAGAAGGCCTGCAGCAGACTCTACTTCCTAAGGAAGCTGAGGTCTTTCAACGTGTGCAGCAGGATGCTGGGGATCTTCTACCAGTCTGTGGTGGCCAGCACCTTGTTCTCTTCTGTGGTCTGCTGGGGAAGCAGCATTGCAGTCAGTGACACCAACAGACTGAACAAACTGATCAGGAAGGCGGGTTCTGTCATTGGCTGCTAACAGGACACATTTGAAACCGTGATGGAGAGGAGGTCACTGAACAGATTCCTTTCAATCATGGACACCCCAGACCATCCTCTCCACCCCGTTCTGGACAAACAGCGGAGCTCCTTCTCTAGGAGGCTCAGACAGCTCAGCTCCAAAACTGCCCGGTACCAGAAATCATTCATACCGAATGCAATAACCCTGTACAATAACTCACTATGCAAAAGCTAACCTCGCACATTTTTTATTATCTATTTATTTAGCTTTTTTCTATTTTGCACATTCCTTTTTGCACATCTTTTTACCTTTGCACTGTTCTGTAAATAGCTTTTTAAATTATAATACCTTGATGTTTGCATTTATCCTACATTTTCTTTGTTCTTGCTTTTATTTTTATAGTCTTTTTTCCCCTCTGCTGTCAGTTGCTATGGTGACAAACAAATTTCCCACGTGTGGGATCAACAAAGTATTCTGATTCTGATTCTGAAAATGAGAAAACTGATAGAGATGTCCTACTTAGATCGACAGATCCTTAAGTCAGATCTGGAAATTGCGATCCTAAAACACAAGCTACAGGTATGGTGTGTATTGTGATTGGTGAATTCTATAAAGGTTTTGGAAGAATATTGAATTCTTGCTGTTGCTTTTGAATTTGTAGGAAATAAGGAAGACCAAATACATTGTGACTTGAAATTATTCATTGTGGGATTCTTTTTTTATTTATCTTTTTTTTTTCTTGTTGTGGTAATTCTCTATGAATTAATGCAGCCTCCTCGTCTATTGGGTCCTCCAAAAAAGGACAAGCCATTTTTCTCACTTAGATCGTCTCTGTGTGACGGAATTGTGGGCAATGAAGGTTGAAGCGGAAAATACCGCTTTGTCTTTAAAAAGGGGAGGGGACCGGCAGAAACCTTGAGTTTAGAGAGTAAAACCTGCTCCCGACCAGGTTAGGTTCACAGCGTAAGTAACCATGGACACTGACTCAGAGTATACGTTACTTCTCTTTCAGAAATGGGTTTGACTTACTCTGCTTTCTCTGGTTTAACAAACCTCCCATTCTGAAACGGAAAACCCAGTGTTTCCCTAATTTCAGGGTTAACATACTCAGAGTTTACACTTAACCTCCTTTCTGAAACAGGCCCCTGGAATACCCCCAGGTCATGTGACTCACCTGACGTTGTTTGTATTTTATTTTTAAGAAGGATTATTGGGATTTTTGTAAATAACAGATTATGTTTCTTTGGATGAAAATGTTTATTTTTGTATGTTTATTTGAGTTTTTGTGAAAACAATGTAAAACTCTCTTGTTTGTTGAACTAATGAAGAGCAACGCCCAGTAGGAGGGGCTTATGGTTTAAAAAGGGGAAGTGTAACAGAAAATGGAGAGGGTGTCTTATGATGATGTGGCTTTGTGTGGAGCAGTTGATGTGCTCTGTTTCCTTAAATTAAAAAAGAAAACCCTCACCTTGGTTCCTCTGCATTCATTCCCTGAGGAACCCACGACAGGTTCATTCCGATTACTGTTGTCCATGTTTTGGGCGCTGCTGCTTACTTGATACGGAAGAGGCACATTTGGACGGTCTCACCCAATCGTACCTCTTCACTCATCTCACCAGATCCCACCAGAGTCCAAAGGTTTCCCATGACAGACAGGCGTCAGCCACCACCAGTGTGCAATGTGGGCGTGGCCAATGGGCGTTGGTACTTGTTGTTCTGAGTCTGGGAATGTGCACTGGAGCAGCGAAGATTGAGTGCAGGCTCTGACGTGACCGTTCCGTTATCCGTGGTATAATTGTGGGGCTTTAAGGGCTTTAAGGGCTGTGTTGGTGCTTTTGAGTTTTTATGTGCATGTATGTTTGTGTGTATTTGTGTGTGACTGTGCGTGTGTAAACCATAGTGAAACAACAGGAACTTATTGAATGTGCAGAATCATTTCACTCAGACACTAAACTTCATTACTTCTGTTTTGGTGACATCAGCAGTGCTTCATCAGTAAAAGGGTTTCACTGCATTTTCTGTCAGTTCTGTCATTTTCCCATTAGAATGAATGTTTGGAAATAAATATATATGAACTATTTTTCCAAACTGATTTAGGACAGTTTTCTCACAGAGAAATAAAAACAGAGTGCTTTCTTCTACTGAACTCTACTGCCATCTTGTGGAAAAATGTAGGAACACCTCCTTTTCCTTTTCAGTTTGTCTCCATTAGTAGTTTTGTTGTTTTCTTTTTCATCCTCCAGGGGGGTATTCTAGAAAGCAGGTTATGCTAACTCCCACGGTAAATTTGAGGCTAAGGAAGTGGATAACCTCAACTTTCAGTTCCAGAAATGGAGGTATGTTTCAGAGTATGTCAAGTTGCCACGGCAACTCATGCTCTGAACATAACCTGGGCTGGAGCAGGTTTTATTTGAAGGTTAGTTTGTTTTCAGAGAGGTGCAGCAGCATGGCGTGTCCATTTGAAGATGATTTAGTGGATGAAGAAGCTCAGATAATACTTTTTCCACCGTGAGAGGGTGATAGGACCACATATGGATGATTGAAGATAAACTTTTTACATTGATCTAACTTAATTATTTGCTTCAGTTAAGATGAATTATTTTTTTTGTTAAGTCAGCTTAAAAATAACACGCAGTTATCAGAGTTATTTTACTTTCATTCAAATTAATTCAATTAAGTAGGTGTATCTTTGGTGCTGCTGTTAGATCGGCGCCGCAAGGGATTGTGGGATACCATTCCCTTTGCCTGCCTGGACGGATTTGGGTTTGAGTGTGGGTTTTTGTCTAAATGTGTTTAGTTGTTTAGCTGTTTTACTGTGTTTTGTCGAGTTATTTTGTCCTATGCTTAAGTCTCTGAATCATGAGTGACAGGGAAGGAGAGGATGATGAGTTTATATAGCACCCCTACTGCATGCTATTGTAAAGAAAATGTCAGAAAACATCTGAGTGAATTTGTTTTTGCTCTGCATATTGTTTCGTTCTTTTTATTGTTATACAAATGAGAATATCTGCCGGCTCAAACTTAGACATATGAGAGTTCAAGAATTATAATTAATTAAGATGGAAGAAATATTAATTGAATTGGAGTAATATGACATTTAGTTAGATAAATATGTAAATTTGAGTTGTATAAACAATTATTGAGTTTTATAGGCGTAAGAAATTAGGTTGATATATATATATATATATATATATATATATATATATATATATATATATATATATATATATATATATATATATGCGCGTCACAAGGAAAATGGAAATAAGATCAGAAACTCGTGCGTTTATTTTTTCTGTTATTTTTATACAAGAAGTAACTCTTTCTTTGGATGATGCAGCCGTATTACTCTTTTGATGGTCTTATAATCTTCATACACCGTTATGAAAATCTCAGACTCACTGAAGTACAGCGCTCTCTTTTTTTTCTCCACGCGTTTCCATGGTGACTCCGGAAATCGGAGATCCATTGAGAATGTCTTTATGTACTTGCTGTGCACGTGTGTTAACCCAGGGTTACCAAGTCGAGCGTAATTACGCTAACTCATATCCGGTCTTTTGGAACCGACATACCCAGAGTAAGCAAGTTCAGGTGGATTTCAGCCAGAGTTCAGGGTTAAAGTCAGGGTAGTTTAAACATGCTTCCTGGAATACCCCCCTGGTCAGAGCTGTGAAAGGTTAAATACCTGCTTGTATGATGAAGGCTAGCATTTGGAGAGCAGCAGAGCCAGTGATCAGAACTGTGAAACGTCACACTGGGGCTCAGTCATGAAGCTGAAAGCAAACGCCTGAAGGTCACAAGGTGCAAAATTCAATCATTTTCATTCTGGTGGATGTCGGTGAAGCTGCTGTTTACGTAAGGCTCTGGAAAGCAACACAGTCTGCCTGCTGCTTTGGCAGCAGTCGTTTCCTAGAAACACACAGGTCTGTTTCCAGCAGCTAAACAGCCTCATTTGCTGGGTTCTCCTTGGTCCATCAGTAAGGTGACGAGGAGCCTGAACCACAGAGCCCGACGCTCAGTGTGTTGGGGTTAGAATGAAGGGAGGTGGTCACGTCCAGCAGCACAGGAACCTCCTCTGTGTTGCAATAGAGCCAACTGGGTTTGTTTGTCAGCTCTGAGAACTCCAGAGCAGATGATGGAGGTCTCTGCAGAAACAGACAAGGCGGCAGACGGAAAGACAAGTCACCTGTGATGTCACCGTGCTGGGCAGCGACTGAGGCTAGACAGCTATAAATCCTGTGCTGAAGCTGAGCACACACCTCTGATATCCCAGAATGCTCTCTGTCAGGCTTACTGAAAGGAGAAAGCAAGAAGAGTTCAAGACTGTTAGGGACATGAGAAGGAAAGGCAACACACACACATAAAAAAACCAACACACACAAAAAACACACACATACATAAAACACACACACACAGATAAAAACAGAAACACATTAAAAACTCACAGACACACACACAGACACACACACACACAAAGACAGAGATAAACACAAAGCACACATACCCACTCACACTCAAGCAAACACATGCACAAAGACAAACAGACAGTTTCACACACTAACAACCACACACACAGACCCAAACGGACTGGCTGTTTGGGGAGTCCTCTTCTGGTCTCAAACTAACCAAACAGGTTGTGCTTCCGCTGCACGCTTGTTCGTGTCTGAAGCTGAAGATGAAAATGTCTTGTAGCTGGAGCAGAAACCGCCACAGACGCTGAGCTAAATCTGATTTAGGCCATCTTCAGAAAATAACCCACCTTTGTCCCAGCAGAGCGCTGTTCTAAATGAACTGGGGGGGGGGGGGGTGCTGTGACATCATAACGCTTGCAGTGGGAGCTCAGAAATGGACTTCCTCACACCAGGGCCCAATCTGGCCAAAAGAGGGAGAACTCCAGCCGAGGTTTCAGGACTATTTGTGGACTTGGCCGCCTGGGACGGTGTTTCAGGCAGGGCACTGACCCAGATTCACCCTCTGGACAGTTTCAAACCTTCTCATGACCTTCAAGATGTATGGAAACAATTTGGCCAAGAAAAAGACTAAACAGAGAATCCATACCTGCTTTTTCATGGCCACTAAAACAAACGAGTCCAGAAACAGCAAAGCAGAAGGAATTTCCGACGGATAAAGTCTTCTTGACCCTTTTCCTCTGACTGGTGCTGCTTGGTCTGTTTCTTCTTTTTTCTGTTTGTTGTTATCAGTTTCCTGTCTTGAGTTGTGTTTCCTACTTTTGGACACAGTTTCCGGGAATAATGTCTGTTCCTGCCACTGTTTTGGGACATTTAAACCAACGTTCTTCTGTACATATTAGCCAGTTTTGGTATCAATTAAAGTTCTATCAAAACAAAAATGGACTTCCATACAATTTACTACTGTGTGAATAAAAACAGACCATAATGATTCTGACGAATGGGAAACAAACTGGATTTAATTAAGCTAAATGACAAGAATACCAGTTGCTACCTAAGCAGAAACATGCTCTTATTTTGAAAATCAGAGGCATTTGGCTGCAGCAGCACAGAAAAGTAGATTTGAAGTCGGCCTTTAGTGCAGCAGCAAACAGCGCTACGTCAACAGACAGCTGTGACCGTGGTGACTGAAGCCACGCCCACTGAGCAACCTCTTCCTACTTTTAAGGTTTTTCTCTGCTGAAGACCAACAACAACTGAAGATCATTTATTTAAACTATGCCTGAAAAACAAAGTGTTGCTGCTGAAGAGTGGCAGTGTGTGCCGTTTATCTGGTTCATGGCTTCATTCCTCATAAGACGTGTAAATGCTGTGAGCATAATTACTAGAATCTGCTTCCTCTTTGCATTTAAAGGCTTTTGGTCCCGTCACAGAGCAGACGTTGTTTGCCATAACTGTGACCTGGACTGACTCCTGTAGTTTGGCCTCAGAACAGTCGAGCCAGTGAGTCTGCAGACGCTTACAAATGTTTGCCTACGGCTCTTTTTCTCAGTGTAGAGCTCAGAGAACCTTTCAGAACTCTCTAATCACAGAGTTACTCACACCACTGACTTTGAACTCTTAACATTTCTATAACTGTGTTTTATCGGACACAACGTTTCCGTGACTCATGAAAACGCCACACGTGTCTCAAGTGATGAAGCAGTTTTCTTTTGCTAACAGGAAGCAAAGATCTGGTCTGATTTCAACCCCCCCTTCCTGCATCACTGAAGGCTGGGCCCCCACCCCCACCCAAAGACAAACGAGGGCCTGATTATTTCCAGGTTTGTCTATTTTTAGATAAGTGAATTTAAGCAGCAGAGGGATGGGGGTCAGAGTGCACATACTTGCTGGCGGTCTGAATTCCAACACAATTTTTCCATTACACAGAGCACGGGGGAGGGGGGGGGGGGGGTTACAACACAGCTTCTTCATCGACCGTAGACACACAAATTTGGTTACTCCCTCCTTTGCTTTGCCAAACATTACATGTACAGGTGTCTGATCACACACCTGCACGGGTTTGCTGTTCTGCTGGTTTTTCTTCAGGATGTTTGAGGAACGAGTGGACGTCTAGTGTGGCTCAACTGCTGAGTCTCTGCAGGATCCGTTTGGTTTTCACAGTTCAACATTAAAGTTGAGAGCTGGTTCACACACCACTTCAGAAGATTCTGCTCCAAACTGCAGTGATGTTCCTAGACCTATGTTTTTATTCTGGGGTGTGAATAATGGCAGATAACTTCATCCTGTGAGCTGTAAAGAGCACGGATCTCTGTGATTCCTGCGTTTGACGAGGCCAGTCATGATGGTGAGTCCCCTTGCATTCAGTCAAAGAACGTCAAACTAGGAAGACCAGCACGTCAGAACTTAACAAGCTAAAAGCCTAAAGCAATCACAGCTGCTTCTGTTTGGATCTAAACAACAGAAATTCACACAGCTGGAGCCCTGAAGCCATGTTCACACAGGGCAAAAACACACTAAATGCACGTTCTTGAGCATGCGTTTAGCTCTTGCTTTAGAGAGGACAAGCAAGGAAGAGCTTCTTCTTCTGCTGCTGCTTCTACAGGTTGGTAGCACGTCTGCCACCCCAGTCGGAAAAGGCTGGGATTTAAATGTCAAAACAGCAACTCCTCCTCCATGATTAGCTGTCCAAAGTTTGGCACTTCTGTGAAGGAAAAGAGACGTCATGTTACCAGCAAGTCTGAATCGACCCAACTCTCAACGCCCCTCGTTCTGTACCTAGAGCATGACAGGGGTTTAAAAAACGTACAGAGCAATGCATGAATGCGAGGGATTGGCCGCGTAAGCCCAGAACGCACACTGACCCGCGCTTACACAGACTTTTTCTTTGGAAGTGGCCGCTTGAAGGCGTGTTTCTGAGGCACTCAACTCTCCTCTTTTTGTGCTGAAATTCAGATCAAGATGGATGTTTGCTGCAGGGCTCCACACGAAACCTGCAAATGTTTCACACTCACACACCACACAAGCACATACTAACATGCACACACATATGGACACACACATTCACATATGCTAACACACAAACGTGAACTAACACACTTTCATGGTAACTTGCACGTGGACACACCCAGTCTCACATACATGGAGACATGAGGGGTCTATAGGAATCAGTTCTTTTTTCAGTTGTTACAAAATCACTGATGCCTTTTCCCTTGAACTTCTTTCACATGTATTTTGGGCAGTTTTAGGCAAAATTCAGTGGGCACATTTGATTAAAAAAGTGGCCAAAATCCTTTATGGGAGATTTAGAGGGAATTTGTCCTTTCTGAAGATGGTCAAGGAAACTTTCAAACACCATCACCGTACCTGGAGAAACCTTCCTCATCTGTACACTATTTAACTGTCCTTTTGTTGTAGGAAGTTATATATTTGTGTTAAAAATGAGCAAACAACTGGGTACTTCCTCCTTCTTGCTCTCCAGGCTGTTCCCTTTGAGGCGTCTGACCAGCAAGTCATCTGTCTCCACCTTGGTTGTATTTTTCTGCTTGTCTATCAGATTTTGATCTCAACAGAGCAATTCTACACGTCCATCTTTTTCTCTTAGCCCTAATTCTATCCTATTTGTCCTTTTTTTTCAGATTTTCAGCTATATTTTCAGCAGTGGTGTGTAAAATGTAAAGCACATTGCAAAAGTATTGTGGGTAGAAATGGAGTTAATCAATAAAAGCACCAGAATAGTTCACAAGTGTCACACATCTTTAAATGTTACATAAATCACAGAAACAGTGGTGATGATCAGAAAAAGGAAACACCTGAATTTGGATTAGCCTCTAAACTGGTTTAATCTGCTTTAATTAATGCTTAGTGCAGATCCTGGATTATACACAAAGCAGCGCTGACATTGAAGCTGTTTTTCTCATCATCCTCTTGTGACTAATCATAGATTTCCAGCAGACCCGGTATCAAGCATTAAAACATGCTAAAGCTCCATGGAGACTGATGTCCCTCCCTGTCACTCATGCAACGGTTCCACCGTCTCCCAAAGACTTTTGGGGCTGACGCTAACGCCTACATCACTTCTACAGGTTTCTTCCAATGGCTTTTTTTTCATCTGCTCCTGATTCACAATGATTTAAATGAGAAAATACTCTGGAATGCAATTTTAAGCGTTATTTTCTTTGTATATTACCTTCATCATCAAGAACATGTTAAAAACACAATTTTCATTGAAGAGTTTATTTCTTGCACAAATAAATGATACATTATTTTTCAAATTTGACCTTAAAACAATAATAATCTTATTTTCGTGTACCAGTTTCCACAGAAGAGGACATCCCCGCTAACACGAACCCTATGTTCAGGATGTGCATGTTAAATGTTAAAGTTCAAAATGGAACATTTAAGAAAAGTCAGAACAAGTGTGGCTTGTTTTGAAAGTTTGTGATGACAATGCCTTTTCTGTTTAAAGCAGACAAGCATAAAAATAAGAAAAAAATGCAGATCTGTATCTAAATAAACCACATTACTGCTGTAACACTGTCACATGAACAGATGGAGCCAAAGTGGAGAAACATGGTTTTAGAGTGAAGCTGCTGTTTTTAGCAGTTTGAAGCTTACAACCACTGTTAAGCACGGAGGTGGAGGGATGATGATTCACGCCTTTGCTGAAATGTGAATTCATCTTCTTGCAGCTGTCAAATGTAACTCCTTGGTGCTTATACCTACCATGAAAACTCAACAAAACTTTGTTTCTCCATAAGAAAAATCAAGTCTGATGTAAAAAACAAAACAAAACTGTTGTTTCTTCTTGCCAAAAACATTCTTGTCTGTTTTTTTTCAGTGCAAAGGTGACTGAAGGCCCCGGAAACCTGCACACGAGAAGAACCAAAACCCCGGACACAGATCCAAAACTTACAACGAGGTACAGGGAACCAAAACCAGGAAAGTGATCAAAAACACAGGATGGGAGAGGAACCCAAAACCAGATAGGGATTAAAAAAACAGGACAGAACCAAAACCAGGAAGACAGGGAACCAAAACCAGAACAGGGACCCAAAACACAGGACAGGTACGCAAAACCAAGGCAGGGATCCGCAATCAGGATAGAGACCCAAATTCTCTGTCCCCAAAATCATAGGGACAGCAACTTAAAATCAGGACAAGGACCCAAAACACAGAGAATTGACCAGCTTTCTGAGACACAAACATGTGTTGGCATGAGAGGAGAATCAAACCTTGAATCCAGGGGATTGTATTCTTGTATTCTGAGCTCCATGATTGCCCACCTGTATGACCATCTTGGGTTGTAATACAGCTGTGCTGAGCAAAGGCCAGTGTTTTAATAAAGCACGTCACTTTAAGAGGAAAAAGAAAAAGACCCAGTGTCTGAGTCTGACCCAGGATTTGCAATTTTTACCTGAATTCATTAAATAATTGGTTTGTTCATAGAATTCAGAATTTTAAAAAGTACTGCTAGTTATAGATAATGTGCCACTGTCACGCAAATCTTTATGTCCCACATCCTTCCAAGGGAAGCGCTCAGAGGTTTTTCTGAACCTGAATTAAATACTGTATGTGGTTCTTTATGGGTTGATGACGCTGGATGTATTTTGAGCAAACTCTGACAGGCTTTATTTGCTGCTTTGTTGCTTCATCTGTGCCCTCTCATCCCTGTCAGAAGGAAATCCGTCAGTGACAGAGTAAATTTGGACAGTGTCTTTATTTATGTAGGGATGCAACTTTGTGCCTCTGGGTTTGCACGCAACTGTTTGGGCTTGAGAAGCTCAAACAGGACGTGAAAACAAGCAGCTGAGGCCACACTGGCGTGTCCACATGAGCAAAAATAAAAAACATAAAAATGAAGCAAAATTATCAACCAAAAAAGAGAATCTGTGTGAAGGTCAACAGTCAAACTGGTCTCTGAATAAGTTGGAGCTAAAGTGTGAAGTTTTTAGCTTTTGAAGCTCTTTATCTTCTGAGTATGTTACCGGGTTGCCTTCAGTGGTTTAAGACGTCCAACAGTTTAGAAACCGGTCAATTTTAGAAACGTTTTGATGCCAAAACAAGTGACAAGCTGGAGGATTTTCAGGCTGTTGCATGTTTGACATGAGATTTACAGCAGTGGTCCTCCAAAAGCTCCACGAAGACCTGTGGGCTCTTCATGGAGCTCAAGGAGATGCTGTACAAAAATAGAAAAGTAATTCCTTCAAGATGAACAAACAAACAAACAAATACATCCTTATTCCTGCTAAATGTCAAGGCTTCAGATGCTCCATAGCAAACAAAAGCAAGGCAACTGCAGTAATTTATCAAAATATATCAAAACTATTGCTATTTTAACTTGTTCCCCTACCTGTTTTAATTTTCTTGTGTTTTATTTTATTTTTTGCTGGCGCATTTCAAATGTTTGCTCATCCTAACTGGGTTACATATGAATACAAAAATAAAATTAAAATAAAAAAAAGATTCGCCATGGCATTATTTCTGAACCACAGTGAGGGTACACGAACACGCGCGTGCTTTTGCTCACGGCGCGCGGGTCCTTTAAGAAGAGCCGCGTTTCCATCGGTGACGTCACAGAGCGCAGCAGAACCCCAGCCTATCGCTTGTCATCGGCGAAGGCGATGGTCCTGGAAAAGCGTCCTGCCTCGGGAGGGGGAGTTTCACGGCGCTCAAAAGACACGGACACGCAGCGATGAAGCGGCTCTCCGTGGATTAAACCGCCCCCCCCCCCGTGGCTCTGAGCGCGGGAAGCCGCAGCTGAAGCTCCGCGCGGAAGAATATGCTCCAGCTGAGCCGCAGCAGCCCCTCCAGCCGCAGCCTGCCCTCCTGCTGAACACCTTCCAGAGACAGCCCGCAGGCTCCGCACGCCCCGCACGCTCTGCGGCTCCTCCGCGTCCGCCACCCGCAAACTTCGCTCCACGACACCCCCCCGGCAGAGGGATGGCGGGGAAGCCGGCCGCCGCGCAGGGCTACGGGATCCTGCTGGTGACAGCCAACGTTGGATCTCTGTTCGAGGACGTGAGTTCCCCCCCTCTCCCCCCTCTCCCCCCTGTCTTCACCTGATGCTGAACGAGCGCTCAGCTGGTCACGACTCCAGCGTCTGTCCGCGTGCAGCCTCTGAACCGTTATAGTAGCGCGCGCGCGTCCTCTCCTTATTCCGCGTGCTTCAGTGTTGTCCCGAGGACTTCCCGCTGCCCCCCGGAAGGTCTTCCAGGAAAACCTCTGGATTACGTCAGACATCTGGATGGGAGATCTGTGCAGCATGTCACGCGGCGTGTCACGCAGATCCTTCAGGTCTGCAAGGAGATAAATGGGGTGGGGGGGTCTGCCCCTGGTCAGGGTGGTGCGGGGGGGCAGCTGCTGTCACCGTGAGAAGGTTCCTCCCAAACATCAGGGGGCTTCTTCCTGCTGAGAGCGCCTGAAATAGACGCTGCTCACCAGCTCCACGCCAGGGGGGTGGTGAGGGGGGGGGGCATGTTTGTGTTTATCTTCCTTGAGGACATTCCTCACACACAGATGCATGCTCCCTCTCCCCCTTGCAACCCCCCAGCCATGGCTGCAGGTTGAATGAGGGCTTTCACTGGTCCTGCTGTGGGTTCTATCTCCAGACCAGCTCTGACCTCAGAGGGGAGGAGGGTGCTGTTGCCCCTGGGGGGTCAGTGGTAGAAGGAAGGTGTTGGGCAGAAGGTGAGAAGTGAGGACATGTGTTGCCTCCTCATCGGAAAAACGGCTGCTTGGGAGGAAAAAAACCCATCAGTCCGTCTGTTCCTGGTTCAGTTCTGCTCCAGAACATTCTGCTAGTTTACAGCCGAGTTCCACTGAATGGCGATGCGGCTCCAATGTTCCTCCTTTAGCCCAGACTTTCCTCTGTTCTTGACTTCTAGGCTCTTTATGAGTCAAGTTTCTCCTGCATTCACTGTTTAAGCA
Organism: Oryzias curvinotus; assembly: GCA_023969325.1. NCBI lineage: Eukaryota > Metazoa > Chordata > Actinopteri > Beloniformes > Adrianichthyidae > Oryzias > Oryzias curvinotus. The sequence continues at coordinate 22,341,233 of CM043720.1, forward strand.
GAGTATTGGATCCACCAACCAAACGTGGAGATGCATGGGTGCAGATCCTGCTGCACGGATGGGTGCAGATCCTGCATGGGTGCAGATCCTGCATGGGACTACATGGGGGCTCTGCATTTTTCTAGTTCTTGGAGAGAAACCCATTGGAAACATTCTTCAAAAAGATCTTCTGCTGCAAAGGTTTAGACTCTTTTTACTGAATCATTAGAATTTATTGTGTCTTTGCTGTTATAAAGACACAGCTGCTGTTATATTTCTATTGCGTTCTGATCAGGAATGACAAATCTTGTGTGTTACCCATTATACCTGTGTGAAAATGTCACTTCTGGGAAGGTTGTTTCCACGTGTGAAAGGTGAATTCTGGACCTCAGCTTTTGCTTTTCCATCAGTGGAACTGCAGGGGACACCAGGCGGAAGTCTTGGACTCGCCGCCCGCTGTCAGCCGTGTGGCGCTGACCACCAGAACCTCTCCTGCTGCTTCCTGTCATGCCGTGTGATCTGCAGAAGCCGTCGGACGGTCTTGTTGATTTTCACGGTGGCTTTCTGTTGGGCTGATTTTCTCAGCTCGTCTTCATCCATCAGGGATTGTTGCGTATTTGTGGAGGAAGATGCGGCGCCGACGGCGAGCACTTGCTGCTGTGCTTCAGGTCCGTACTGTGTTGTCCTGTTTGGACTTGAGTTTTGCCAAAGAACATCACTGTGATGCTCACGCTTTTGTTTTGAAATGTTACAGCTGAGATCTAGTGTAAATAGACAAACCCAAGAGTTTCAGAATAAAGGTCATTTGTGTCGTTTAGGCTTCATTTAGTTCAGAACGGCTGGGTCAACCTGTGTTCTCCCCAGCACGGATCAGAACCTCTGTAACTTTATCCGAGTGGTTGGAGCCCCCCCATGTGAGTGCTGCCAGCAGGAAGCAGATCTACAGACTGGACCGACCTTCATCCAGCTGTGTGTTTTTGGAGGGAAATGCAGATGTGAATGCTAAAGGGGTTCAGGAAATCCTGAAGCTGCTCCTTCTGAGGGGTTCGAACGCTTCAGGACGAGCATCAGAGGACGCCGTTTCAGCCCTTGTTCATCTGACAGGAAGGTTAAAGTCCCTCTATGATAATAAAACGTTCCCAGGGGTGTTTCAGTGATGATTGGGACGTTTTTAACCAAAATCCCACAACCTTAATGTCTTAAAAAGTTATATTCATTTTTATCTGAAGCCTCTGTTTCTACATTGGCGTGGCTGTTGACGCTGAGCTGAGTAGCCCCGCCCTTGACCCCCCCCCCCCCCTTTCTGATGATGACAACTATGATTCATGGATGAAGAGCTTGACATAAGGGGGGGGGCACAACACTGACTGACAGTCTCTATTCTGTAAAGTTTCTCTTTAGCGATAAAGATACTGTGAAAAGTGACATCATATTTTTGAACAGACCCTGCTGTTTGATGAAATCACACATGAAAAGGACTTTGATGAAAACGACTTTGAATGACATCAGAATTTCGGCTACACTGCAGCAGCACTGATGTGATGCTAACACATGCAGATTGTTGAATTCACTCTCAGCAAATCAAATGAAACGCCAGAAAGGAAGTGCATATTCTCACGTAACTCTCCAAACACGGGGAAGGGTTAAGTTTATGGATTGTTAGCGATTTAAAAGGAGAAATTCTCAGAAAGGAATGTTTTTTTTTAATTATTCCATCTGTTCTCTGTCATGAGACAAATGCCACACTTACATGTCCAAAACCCCCAAAACAAGCTTTTCTTTAGAGCGGAACTGTAAAGACCTCCGCAGCAGTGACAGAAAACGCGACAAACCGAGAATCCAATCCTTCAGAATATTATATTCGTACTTGAATGTTCCGCAGAATTCAAATGTTGTTTGGTTCAGACCAGCAGCAGAAAACGCTACACTTTGTTTGCGTTTTTGCATAAAAGCTGCGTCTGGAGCAGAGAAGGGATTCCTGCAGCAGACATCTGCAGCTGTTCCTGCACAGAACCTCCCACTCTGTCGCCCAGGCTGGAAAGCGAGACCTCTAAAGCCAAAGTGGGGAGGGCGTGTCTCCGGCACCCAGCAGACCTGTGGTCCAGCTGCTGCCGCCTCTGCCTCGCTGCGGGAAACCGCCTGCTTTGCTTCTCACCTTCGTCCACGCTGCAGGTGCTCTCCTTCTGCCTCTAGACGTAGATTCCTCAGTGGGATGGTTTCAGCGGTTCTGGCTGAGGGCTGATCCAAATCAGGAGAGCCGGTCGTCTGCTGAACCCAGTGATCGCAGAGCGCAGACGGAATGGAAAGACGCGGGCAGCCTCAAATGGGTGTGGTCATGTCACCCCATGGCTGCATTTGACACCCTTTCCCATCCCTGTGGGTTCATTAGGACCAGCAGCAGAATATGTGGAACGTAAGAGCACTTCAGAGCCCAGGACTGGATGAAGAATTTTCCAGAATCCCCCGCCATCAGTCAGCATTGCTGGCTCCGTTCCAGCATCCCCGTGACCCGGAACAGGAACAAGCAGGTTTAGAAATGGAAGAATTATAAAGGTGTTGCGTGACTTCATGCTCTTATGTCCTGGTTAATGACCTTAATCAGGCAATAGTTGTATTTGGTGAAACGTACCTTCAGTGAACGACGCTCTGACTGAAGCTGCACGTGTGACGCATCACTGACACTGGAAGCTGCAGCTTTCCCTCCGTGGAAGCAGTGGGATGTTAGGATTTGGGGGGAACTGAGGCCTGTCAGCTGAAGTGCATCCCTGGGTGACGCGTGGTGCTGGATTACTGTCTGCTGGGATCTGAGCTCCGTCTTCCTGCTGCGGAGCGGGGACACCCTGCCCTCATTAGGAGGCCTTTCAAGCCCGAACCTGCAGAGGCGGACGGCCGATCATGTTGCAGATGTGGAGGACGGTCTGTACTCAGCTGGCAGCTCTCCGGCAAACAAACAGCCCCCCCCAACCAGATGGGGGGGGTGGAGTCAGCATCAGCATTTGCTCACACGTGGGCATGAAAGACATGAGGTTTCAGCGATCCACGACTCTGGAGGTGTTTCACCGAGCCCCCCCCCCCCCCCCCCCCCCCCCCCCCCGCGTTCGTTGAACCGGTCAGGAGGTTAGATGCGTTTGTGTGTGCAGGACAATGAACAGCCCGGCCCGCTGGGCTCAGATAAGGAACTGGGATAAGGGTGGGAGTGTGTGGACGTTTGGGTTAGCTCCAAGAGCCATAATTATCCTCGTTGGGAAAGCCAGGGAGGGGACGGCCCCCCCCCTGTATCCCACTGCTGAAGCCAAGGACTCCAGTGAAACTCTCCAACCAGCAGCGCCCCCACCCGCTGCGCCCGGCGGGAGTTCAGATCAAAGCACAACTCCGTCTCCCAGGATTCCTCTACTCTCGTTGGAAATGCGTCTCCTAAACCGCAGCAGCAGCTGCCGCTGCGCCTCCACCACAGCACCGGGCCCTACAGCACCGCTGCCATAAACCAACCAGTGTCACGGTTCTGGAGCTGCAGGTCATAACACACGTGAACAGACTGGTGGGTCCACATCAGGAAACATCTACCAGAGATTGTTAAATGAATAAATAGAGGCTGATGTTTGTTTGACCCACACGACCATCTGACCTCTTTGCTGTGCTTCCTTGTCTGGGTTCAATAGAGGGAGGGGGTGGGTTTCCCGGGGGATGCACGGCTCAGGAGGAGGAGGAGGAGGAGTCTGAAGGTAAACGTCTGCTGGGTTTAGCTCTCTGGGGTGAACACAGCAGAACTGGAGAGAGCAGAGGATGAAGGCCTTTGTGTGAAGAGCTGCTCTGACCTTCAGCGTGGAGGTGGGCTTCATCACGGTCTCAGGCTTCTCTTCATCACGGTCTCAGGCTCCTCTTCATCACGGTCTCAGGCTCCTCTTCATCACGGTCTCAGGCTCCTCTTCATCACGGTCTCAGGCTCCTCTTCATCACGGTCTCGGGCTCCTCTTCATCACGGTCTCAGGCTTCTCTTCATCACGGTCTCAGGCTTCTCTTCATCACGGTCTCAGGCTCCTCTTCATCACGGTCTCGGGCTCCTCTTCATCACGGTCTCAGGCTTCTCTTCATCACGGTCTCAGGCTTCTCTTCATCACGGTCTCAGGCTTCTCTACATCACGGTCTCAGGCTCCTCTTCATCACGGTCTCAGGCTTCTCTTCATCACGGTCTCAGGCTTCTCTTCATCACGGTCTCAGGCTTCTCTTCATCACGGTCTCAGGCTTCTCTTCATCACGGTCTCAGGCTCCTCCTCATCACGGTCTCAGGCTTCTCTTCATCACAGTCTCGGGCTTTTCTTCATCACGGTCTCAGGCTCCTCTTCATCACGGTCTCAGGCTCCTCTTCATCACGGTCTCAGGCTCCTCCTCATCACGGTCTCAGGCTCCTCCTCATCACGGTCTCAGGCTTCTCTTCATCACGGTCTCAGGCTCTTCTTCATCACGGTCTCAGGCTCTTCTTCATCACGGTCTCAGGCTCTTCTTCATCACGGTCTCAGGCTCCTCCTCATCACGGTCTCAGGCTCCTCTTCATCACGGTCTCAAGCTCCTCTTCATCACGGTCTCAGGCTTCTCTTCATCACGGTCTCAGGCTCCTCTTCATCACGGTCTCAGGCTTTTCTTCATCACGGTCTCAGGCTTTTCTTCATCACAGTCTCGGGCTTCTCTTCATCACGGTCTCAGGCTCCTCTTCATCACGGTCTCAGACTCCTCTTCATCACGGTCTCAGGCTTTTCTTCATCACGGTCTCGGGCTTCTCTTCATCACGGTCTCAGGCTCCTCTTCATCACGGTCTCAGACTCCTCTTCATCACAGTCTCAGGCTTTTCTTCATCACGGTCTCGGGCTTTTCTTCATCACGGTCTCAGGCTTTTCTTCATCACAGTCTCGGGCTTTTCTTCATCACAGTCTCGGGCTTTTCTTCATCACGGTCTCAGGCTCCTCTTCATCACGGTCTCAGGCTCCTCTTCATCACGGTCTCAGGCTCCTCCTCATCACGGTCTCAGGCTCCTCCTCATCACGGTCTCAGGCTTCTCTTCATCACGGTCTCAGGCTCTTCTTCATCACGGTCTCAGGCTCTTCTTCATCACGGTCTCAGGCTCCTCCTCATCACGGTCTCAGGCTCCTCTTCATCACAGTCTCAAGCTCCTCTTCATCACGGTCTCAGGCTTCTCTTCATCACGGTCTCAGGCTCCTCTTCATCACGGTCTCAGGCTTTTCTTCATCACGGTCTCAGGCTTTTCTTCATCACGGTCTCGGGCTTCTCTTCATCACGGTCTCAGGCTCCTCTTCATCACGGTCTCAGACTCCTCTTCATCACGGTCTCAGGCTTTTCTTCATCACGGTCTCGGGCTTCTCTTCATCACGGTCTCAGGCTCCTCTTCATCACGGTCTCAGACTCCTCTTCATCACAGTCTCAGGCTTTTCTTCATCACGGTCTCGGGCTTTTCTTCATCACGGTCTCAGGCTCCTCTTCATCACGGTCTCAGGCTTTTCTTCATCACGGTCTCAGACTCCTCTTCATCACAGTCTCAGGCTTTTCTTCATCACGGTCTCGGGCTTCTCTTCATCACGGTCTCAGGCTCCTCTTCATCACGGTCTCAGACTCCTCTTCATCACAGTCTCAGGCTTTTCTTCATCACGGTCTCGGGCTTTTCTTCATCACGGTCTCAGGCTCCTCTTCATCACGGTCTCAGGCTTTTCTTCATCACAGTCTCGGGCTTTTCTTCATCACAGTCTCGGGCTTTTCTTCATCACGGTCTCAGGCTCCTCTTCATCACGGTCTCAGGCTCCTCTTCATCACGGTCTCAGGCTCCTCCTCATCACGGTCTCAGGCTCCTCCTCATCACGGTCTCAGGCTCCTCCTCATCACGGTCTCAGGCTTCTCTTCATCACGGTCTCAGGCTCTTCTTCATCACGGTCTCAGGCTCTTCTTCATCACGGTCTCAGGCTCCTCCTCATCACGGTCTCAGGCTCCTCTTCATCACAGTCTCAAGCTCCTCTTCATCACGGTCTCAGGCTTCTCTTCATCACGGTCTCAGGCTCCTCTTCATCACGGTCTCAGGCTTTTCTTCATCACGGTCTCAGGCTTTTCTTCATCACGGTCTCAGGCTTCTCTTCATCACGGTCTCAGGCTTCTCTTCATCACGGTCTCAGGCTCCTCTTCATCAGGGTTCTCTTATGGCTCCTCTTCATCAGCTGGAGCTTATGGCTCGACGCTGTTGTCTTTGCACGCGGCCCATGAGCACTTGCAGCATCTGCGGCGCCTTCTGGTGCCTCCATCGCACCGTTACCAGACACTGCAGTGAGGAGCAGAGCATTTTGCTGCTGTGGTTCAGTGGACGGTCGGCGCCGGGCTGTAAACCTCTCCTATGTGCTCCTTGTAGGAGGAGAACGAGACCAGGCTCCTGTGACGCCTCCAAGCTCCCAGCTGTCCGACTGTCTTCCTGATCTGTCGTTTGAAGCTGTGGACTGTCTGCACCTGGACGTGTGATCAGGGTTCAAGCTCAGCTCCACTCCGCTTTGTTTATTCAAGGAATTTGGCTCACTTGAGTTTCGTAAACAGAAAGTGTTTATTTTAAAGATCTTTGCTTAGCAACAGCAGGCCGCCTCTCCGCTCCATGCGCTGCCGCCGTGTTTGTTGTGGTGGCGCTCGCATGCTGTGCGCTGCTGCAGGCACGTGCACGCGCACACACGCAGTCGGCTCACTTCTCCACGCTCACGGGGGTCGACTCCACTTTCCAGCAAACAGAGGAGCGCCCTGCGTGGACGGTGTCCGTCTGTTCAGACGGCAGGAGTCCAGCATGTGCGTTCTGAGCGGAGCTCTTCTGTCGCGGTTGTGCTGCCGTCTCTGATTTAATTAGGTGGAGGCCTTGTTCTGTTGATGGGGCTGGAAGGGTCACATTTTTGTGCTAACTTCATCAAACCTTCTGGATTTGTGGGCCGTGGAAGGAATGCAGCGTCAGGACCAGTTGGTTGGGATATCAGTGGAGATCTTTGGGTTTTTGAATTTGAAATGAAAACAGAGGCAACATTTCTATTTTTCCATTTAAGTTGAGTAGATTTTCAGTTTTGATCTCAATCTCTGCAAACACACCTGTCCTAGTCCACCGCTTATGTTCTTCTTTAGATCTTCTAGACCAGGAGTCAGCAGCGTTTATGACATGAAGGGCCATTTCCAAATGTTCTCCTTCACAAATGTACCGTCACCAACTAGAATGCAGAAACATGTCCAATAGATCTGCTATTTAATTCTCAAACAGCAGATCAAATCACTTTTTTAAACATATTTCGGCATTAACTCAGAAAAGTGCTTTCATAACAAATTGCCCAAAGAAAATAGGTCAAAATTGAAATAGTATTGCAGCTATGTTTGTTTGAAACCAAAAGTACTGCATTTGTGGTTTGTCAGACCTACAGCAACAGGATTGGAAACATCACAACAAAATACCATCAATATTTTTGAGAACTTCACAGCCATTAACATGAAAAATAAGTTTCTGCTTTTGGTTTATTCATCTTCTGTTACATAATGAGACGGGGCCTGAGGAACGTATGTAAGTTCATTCTGTGATGGAGCTTTTATTGCATGAAATATTCAATGTTTTTACTTTTTCATCAGTTTGTTAATTATAGTAATATAATACAATAATCTTCATTTTTCCACCCTCAGTAAATGGAGTGGTGCTCAGCTGTAGAATACATGTTACACTTGATCACATTCATGTTGACATTTGTCAGAAGACAAAGATAGTCTGGGTTTAATCCGACCTTGATTGGTTTTTATTCAACAAACTGAACTACTAACTTTGTAAATGTCAGCCGCTGTGACGGCAAACACAACCAAAAACCAGCCGTGCGGTCATGAACGTCTGCAGCAGCTGGCGGATCGGCTTCACGCTGTTTCCACGCAGGCGTTCGCTCCGACACAGTAGATCACATGTGTCAAACTCAAGGCCCGCGGGCCAAATGTGGCCCGCCATGTCATTTCATGTGGCCCGTGAGAGCATAAACGTTTTCTTTTCATTTCTTAAAATAAAAAATAAAAATTGGTGTGTATTTATTCATATCTAGGGGGAATTGGACTTGAAATATGGGATTGGGCTGCTATACATTTGGACTAAAACACTGTCCATGTAACCTAACTTGACAGAATCAAATTTAAAAGGATTTATGTTAGAGTAACAAGCAAACATGTATTTTTATGCAACTGTAATTGTCATTTTAAAAAGTTATAATACATAAACAAATGAGTAATTTAACATTAAGTAAGTAGTTATGTTTTTTTTTCATTATATTTAGTAACATGTATAAGTTATATCTGGCCCTTTAAGGACAACTGCTATGCTGATGTGGCCCTCAGTGAAAATGAGTTTGACACCCCTGCAGTAGATCCTCCTGGTACTGCATGTGTCGTATGTTTTAACTCGATGGACTCCGGGGGGGTTTGAGTGTTTGTGTGTGTAGTGGAAGTGTTTTAGCTCTTCTCCTGTCTCCATCAAATGCTCTTTCAGTTCAAAATGCATGACTTTTCCTTCTCCCCCTGCTGACCCCGCCCCCCTGGAGCTGTGAGGTCAGAACTGACATCAGCATTCAGCTCTCTGAGGAGGAAGCAGCCTTTGAAGACCTCAAATCTAAACAAGCCAACAAAAGTCCCTGATCTGCTCCTTTGACAGAGGATACCTGCTGGTTCTGGTTCTGTTCTGCTGTTGCTTTTGGCTGGGGCTCTTCTGCAAAAGTCATCAACCATGTGTGGCCTCCTGCAGGCTGTTCATGTCCAGGCTGCAGGCTGAGCGCTGGTGCGGTTTGGGTGTGCAGCAGGAGCCTCCGGTCTTCAGGACTTCAGGGTTCGGCTTTCCCGTTTGAGCCGCTCCAATCGATACGTGGAGGACTCACACAGCACTTAGCACTCTCAGAAACGCCACACATGCTGTTGTTTGCTCCAGCAGAGGCCAACGGAGGGTAGTCATCACGGCGAGGGGGGGCCTGGTGCTGGCTTTAACAGCTGCATCATTAGCCCTCCCACTTCTGAGGAAAATTGCAGCTCATCTTCATCAGATCAGGGTCTGAAGCAGGAAGTGCAGAGCGTCCTCCCTCACAAAGCTTCTCCAGGATGGAGGAGCAGGAACTTTTGGGACTTCTTCCCTGTTTGCTGCACAAACAGCTTGGACTGTGTGGCTGTTTGCTTACAAGCAGAGAACGATGAGTTCAAGCCCAGTTTCCTCACAGGGAGGTGTCTGAAGCTTCACTGTTGTAACTTCAATGTGAGAAAAGGCCTGATCATGGTTATCCTGCAGGGAAATACTAGAAGTGGATGTAATGTGCAGCTGAAGCTCCATTCCTGGACCCCTCCCTTCCCCTGAGCTTTCAGTGGATGGGGGCCGTGTCCATACACTTTCCAGTGTGGTTGTTTGTGTGTGTGGGGGGGCTTGAACACATCTCTGCTGTTGATTTCATAAGGTCCAAAACCTCCGAGGCCTGAGGAGATGTGGGGCCAGCAGGTGCTTCAGGGAGTAATCAGCAGGGAGGGGCTTCATGAACGGCCCCCCACCTGACTGTGCATCTGGGTGGAGTAGACCAGTCCTCCACCCGAAAGGCTTTAGGGGTTTGATACTGAGTTTATTGGAAAAAGAAATGAAGGTTTTAGATGAATCTTTAGCTGTGTGTGAGTCAAACATTCTGAGTGCAGCGCCCCCTGGAGGCTGATGTTGTCCTGCCTTTGCCGAAACAACCGTTGAGGTGGAATCACATGCCCTAACCTGGGACAGAGCAGAGCAGGAGTGGACTTTCACAGAATCCTACATGCGGTGGATTTTCATGGAGCTGTTGTCGGGAGGATTTCCGTCTGCTTCCAGCGTCCTGAGCTGCAGCTCTGCAGCAGTGAGATGTTTGCTCTCTGTGGATTTTATTACCTGAAGCAAGCAAAGACTTTCTGCCGTCCATCTGTCCAGCAGCCCGTCAGGAGGCCTAGGTGCTTCAGTGAGTAGACTTCCAAACACGTGTGGCTCCTGAAAGAGCCGTGGTCGAGCCGGAAGCTGCAGTTGTGCGCAGGCTGTGTGAGGGCGTGCTGAGGTCCATCTTTCAGGCGTGGGACTGTTTTTCTTTGTGTGTTTGCTCAGATCCACACACACAGAGACTCCGCTCGCATCGCCATGGCCTTTTATGACACCGTTTGATCAGTTTCATTCAGATTCCTGCAGAATGAACCAAACAGTCTGATTGCTCCTTGGATAAGTTCTGGACCTGCGTTTCTGGGACAGTCAGGCTTGAAGCTCAAACATGTGCTCCTCGGTGTGGAATGAGGCCGGATGAGCGTTTTTGCTCTTCTCACTTCTCTCTCTTATCTTATGTGACGGGGGCTTCAGTGGGGTGTTGGAGCGTGTCCGCCAGCGGCGTTTGACTCTGCACCTGTTTACTCTTCAGTCTAACTTATGGCGCCCATCCTGTGTGCCGCCTGCTGAAGAGGGTCACCGGACATGAAGGGGATGCTGAGGCGTTGAGAAAGTGATCAGGCGCTGGGGGGAAGGGGGCGGCGGCCACATGACGGAGACCGTAAACCTCCTGGTTCTGCTATAGTAACTCTTTGAGCTGGAGGTCATGGACGTCTGCTGGTTTGGGGACAGTTTTAGTGTGAAGCAGATTTTTCCTGCTTAGAGCTGGAGATGCAGCCATCAGGCGCCATGGGGTCAGAACGGACCTGACCAGCCGCGCCGCGCCGTGCCACAACCTGCTCACATGTTGCTCTGCGGCCACTCTGTGCCTTCATCTCATGAGAACATTCAGGGATTCTAGTGACTGACATGACGCCCCCCAAACAGCCATGATGGGGGAGCTGTGGCTGTGGTTCAGCGGCCCCTCCTCTTTATGCCTCCAGGGTTAACGTTAGATCTAAAGCAGAACCTGCCTCAGATGTTCAGGTCCAGACGGGGTTTACTGATCCACACAGACGATGACGGGAACTGTTGGTGGACTGTGCAGGAGGATCAACCAGGATCCAGATTCTAGCAGGATCTGAGGATGCAGTCGGGTTTAAAGTCAGCGGAGGAAAATCCAACAGATTCCAGGGCTCCAGACTAACTGTTTTCACCAGGAGCACAGTGGCCCCTAACTGAACATTTTAGGGGCACAACCAGAAAATTTAGGGGCGCATACCGTAAATCAACATGCAAACCAAATCTACTAATTTCCACGGTATTACTAATAAATACTTTAATAATAGATGCAGAAATTACAATGTGCTGTTTCAAATTCAGTGTCACATTTTATTCTGCACTTTTGAAGATGCAACAACAAGGTAAACTGACAGAACCATCACTGTCATGACAATACAAATAGTAAAGAAAACGGATGGAAATTTATCTTTGTGACACCAAATAAGTGCAGCCAAGATGCACAATAAGCGTGTTTGAGATCACCCAGGTGAACTCAACGCTGCGCAGATCACCTGGTGTGTGACATATATTTTTGTTTTTACTCGAACATCACCTGTCAATCATCACAAAAATATAGCGAGAAAGGGGTGGGAGCAAGGGGCAAACCTACCCGAACACAGCTGGAAACTGAACTGACTGAAAGCTGCCCTACAGACTACAAAACAATGCATTATGGGACATGTGTCCTGATGGTTTTTGTAGTTGAGTGATCAATTAAAATAATTAAAAATACCAATTCTTTAAAAAAAGGCTACATACATTACAAAACATTAAAATAATCATAAAATATATAATAACACAGATCACACTAAGGGGGAGAGGAATATTATAACTAAATTGAATGTTGAGGACAACTCCAACTTCCTGTTGTCCTTCAGTCTCGCTGCAGATTCGCCTTCATCTCACAGCCCCCCCCCCCGTCTGGTCTCCCCAACGATCCAGGCGTGGTGCCGGTTCATCTCAAGCACGTCTATCGTTGCATTTTCCCCACGTATTTTCAGTGTGTCTAAAATTAATGTTGTTTTTGCTCGAGGGTGTTTAATGTCCAAGCTCCCTTAGCTGTCACGCATGTAGGTGTGGGACATTTTTTTTATTTTTTTTATTTAACCTTTATTTAACCAGGAAAGTCCCGTTGAGATTAAAAACCTCTTTTTCAAGGGAGTCCTGGCCAAGCGGCAGCAGCGACTAAAATACAGTTACATAATTACAAAGAGCAAAACAACAGGAAGTAACAAACCGATTATAAAAAACAAGTGCATGTTAAGGAGTCAGCCTCGAGACCTCTCAGTTTAACTTTAAAAGCATTCAAGGAAATCAACTCTGTCAACTTCCAATCCTTCTGCAACATGTTCCATGCATAAGGTGCAGAATGGAAAAAAGCCTTTTTGCCCAGTTCGGTGCGAGCAAATGGTACAGAGAGCAACACATTTATTCTCCTCAGCTGACCCGACTCCCGCGGGAGCGGTGCGCTGCCGTAACCGTAACCAAAACTTAACCTTCCTCCGGTTCTGTGTGACCCAGAGAAAAGTTCAGCACGGAATGCATGTATTTACAAAATTACGAGCGAATAAATACGTTTTAAAAAGGAAAGTAAGGAACTCCTTAATGTGGTCCGGGGAGGGAGGGGGCTGTCAGGTGTCCTGCTTTCAAGCCCTGTCATTGTCCTGCCCCCAAGAGTCATATACCCCACTGTGATTGGTTGGTCAGCTCCGTGCACAACAATGAAAAAGTGTGATTCATACAAACTGACGGGCTGCAGTAACATTAAGGCGGGGGCCGCAAAATATCATCTTGGAGACCGCAAATAGCCGCGAGTTTGAGACCCCTGCTGTAGTTCTGGCACTGGTACACCAGCCGCAGGTTGGAAGAATGAATCAATAGTTCACTTACTCATAGCTCAGACGCACATATCAGGTTGTGATGATATTTGTCTCAGTTTCCTTCCCACAGGTGTTAAAGCGCGCTCGATTATCCCTAGGCCCCTCCCCTGCACGCATTTTAGCCACTCACAGCGGCTTTCCCCATTCTTCTCACGCGCAGTGGCCGCCTCACAGACGGGCACCACGCGAGTGTGTGCTCGCGTTTCATGAGTATGTGCGCTCGCGTGTGTGTCTGCCTGCGTGCGTGTGCGCTCGCGTCTCATTGATTATTTAATTGATCATTGACGTGCCCCTTCCACGTTTAATGTATAAAAAAATACGTAGGGTGGGGGAGACAAATTTACTGGTCGCGCATGTGCGACTGGATGTAAAATTCAGTCGCACACTCTCAAATTTTGGTCGCAAAATGCGACCAATTGGTCGCAGTCTGGAGCCCTGGATCCAGAAGATGAGGAACCAGCAGGGAGGGGGTGGATGGTTTGAAGGCCTTCAAAGAACTGGACAAGGAAGAGACATTCAGACAATGACAAACACAGAGGAAGAAATAACTCCAGGAAAAATGAACTTTTAATTTATCATAAACATTTTCTTTCCCTTTCTGTGGTTTTTCTGCCCTTTCTTTCTTGGACACTTCATTCTGAAACCTTTTTCAGTCAGATTATAAAGCAGTTCCCTTTAAGACGGTTTTATGGTGAGATAAAAGTTTTACAGAGACAGAGTAGATCCTCGTGCGCGCTGACATTTCTCAGAAACTCCAGCAGATCATCGGAAACAAATAACGGCTTCATCTCAGTCCACTGGATCGGCTCAGGTCTGAGACTTGAACCCAAACTGTGTAAAGATAATTTCCTGCTTTCTGCGTTACCATGACAACAGCAGTGTTCAGAGTGCCGCCTCACCAGCTGTAAAGGCTTTTGGGTGGGACTCCGGCCTGTGCAGTGACGGCTGGTCATGTGACTGCATTTCCACATCATGAGAGGCCCCCACCCCGACTCTGACACCGGACAGGCGTGAGGTCACGCCTGAAGAAAGCTCCGGAGATGTTGTGAAAGGAATTCAGGAGCAGTGGTGGGGGTGCAGATCCCATCCTCAGTCAGTGGGGTGTTCTAATGTATGGGAATGGTGGGTTATCATGTTGGGGGGGTTCACCATGCCCCTCCATGCACCTCGTTGGTGCTGGAGTCTGGGCTCCTTCTCTTGGAAAGTCTGCTTTCCTGGCAGCTGGTTTAGGTCACTTCTGGGGGGAGCGCTCACATGAACAAGGCTCGTGGGAGGGGGGTATATTCTCAGCTTCGATAACTTGGTTTGTCCCATTTTGGACTTTCTAGAAGATGCTTTAGCCTATTTTTGTCTGAAAGGATCCCTGAGCTGCTCGGCGTCAGACACACTGACGGGTAGGGCCTCTTAGGGACATTTGATTGATAAGAACTGGCCCCTCCTCCACGCACTACTTGCTATCTTCCTGTCTTTATTTGACTTCTTTCCTTTCTTAGTGCCTCACTCCAGCAGCAGGAAGAGCCTAATTACAGAGATATCTGGCTGCAAACGTGATAGCCTGTGAAATGTCTTTGGCAGGAGGTTGTGCTGCTCGGCACAAACAGGATGCCGCACGCAAGACAGCGCCGTGAGATAATGACACCCAAAAAAAACCTGCGGTGCAGAGCTGGGACAAAGAGAGGAACAAACATCTAAGAGAGTGATGGCGCAGGGGCGATCCGGTCACCGAGACCGGGAGAAGCCACTGCGCTCGTATCACTGCAAGAGTTCAAACCCTGAACAGGAAGTACATGCCCCGCCACCTGAAGGAAACGCAGAGTGTACTGCTCTCTGTCTCCACCTACTTCTAACCATTTCCTGTTTCTTCCTGTCACTCAAAAACTTTGTACTTTAGATCACTGAGACAAGCTGAAAGTGTCTCTTCAGGTGCTGCCTCTTCTCTGAGCCTGATGGAAATGTGGTTCAGTTGTGCTGATTTCATCTGGAACTGGGCCGTTTCTAATTCTGGATTAAAATGTGGGTCGTGTCACCTCAGACCTGACACTCGTTTGGCCCCACGAGGGCCGTCTTTGCTGCTTTGATTGTTTCTGTCACTGCGTTTTCTGAGAAACCCACAAACACTTCAATTACATTATATCAGTCAAAGACTCACTGATGAAAATAGGGTTTTTGGTGTTTTGAACTTGTTCTTTTAGCATTTTTCTCATGATGGAGGACACAGATAAAGAAAATGAAGCTCAAAGTTGCATTTGTGATTATGTCTTTATGTAAATTGTTGTGAATCAGGCGCAGATAAAAAAAAAAAAAGCTGTTGGAAAAGTATCGTATTTATGACATAGAAAATACACTGGACGAGTCACGAGCTCCCTGCTCTGCTCCATTCTGATCATCCACTGTCAGGCAAACAGGAAAACATCTTTGTTTTCCTGTTTGCCTGAGCTGGAATCTGGATGAGAACTGGACGGCTGGATAGATCTGATATTGTGATATTGATATGTTAGGTGGGGGTGGTGGGGGGGGGTGTCTGAGGAGCTGTAATATACCAGGAGAAACAGATGGGTGATGGGAAGAGAGGCAGGACTACTCCGTGCCAACATTCCCGCCCACAACTCAGAGGAGAATTTCCAATGAACTCCTACTGCTCTACAGAAACTATGTCCTAGAAATTAGGTCGGATTTTTAAAATTTTGGCTAAAATAGCATCACCATCATTGAACAACCACTGGGAACGCTTTTCAATCGATCAAAAGATGATCAGCGTTGGATTTTAAGGATGAAGGCTTTCAGAGAGAGGCAGCCTGTACATCCTGGTGTCACTTCTGGACAACATTCTGAGCTCCATGATTTAAGATGGAATGAAAGCTTGTAGCCTCACTATCCTTCTTTTATCGGATCGGTTACAGAGTTGGACCTTCAGACTGTGACATATGACAGGAAAAACATAAGATATTTTTAATGCAGATGCCTCCAGAGATGAAGGCGTCAGAGCTCCTCTTCAAAGCAGAGAAAGTAGAGCAGGCTTTTAATGGGAAATCCGTCACAGCCCACTTCTCTCACTGTTCCTACTTCTCTACATTATGAATTGGTCTGCAAGTGTGCTATGGAATGAAAGCAGGCAAAGCCTTCCATTCTGTCTCTTTTTAAATGAATCTCACGCAGATTTTTGTTGATGATGCAGCTGAGCATCACAGGGATACACAGAGGAAACTGCCGGTGTTTTCTAACAGGGAAAAAAGTTCAGGATTGTCATCACCAGCCACAGATTTATGCAACTGTTGGGCCTCCAACAGTTCTAGTTTTTTCTCTGAAGTTTTTTTTATTTAAGAGATTTTTTTCTTCTTTTTTTTCAGAGAATCTAAACGTTTATTAACAGGAGAAAAGGGCGCAAGTCCTCGTGTTCGTGCTGAAAGTAGTGGATGTCTAATAGGACTTCATGTTCATTAGTTTGGATTGATGGAGTCATTTTTCCTTCTTGACCTCTGTGTTTGTCAACCAAACTGCTGCGCTGAAAACCAGAGATTGGCTTTTTGTTAGGATGTCACACCCCTCTGGATTCTGTCGGAGACTTCCTGCTCCATGTCACATGATCCCCAGCAGACAGGAAAAGGGTGCTGGACCAGAGACTGTCCCGAGCCTGCTCCCGCTCATCCAGAGAAACCTGTAATCTTACACAGCCATCATAAGAGCAGTCGTGCTCCATGTCTAAAATCAGTGCATGTGAAGATAAAATCTTTTTTTTGGTTGATAGCTGCAACTCTTTTCATGTTCTTGGCATTTAGAGCTTCTCAGGAGGGTTATGTAGACATGTCCAGATGTCTCTTTAGAACCTGTGAGTCAACTGGTACATGCGTCAGTGATTTGAGGTCTAACGGCTGGTTGATGCTCCAGCTGTCTCACGTGCACGTTACTGTGTGGGCTCCTTGACAGTTGGCTCTCACTTAGAGGTGAAGCTTCCATTTCTGAGCATCAGCAAAAATGTCTCCAAAAGCAGGACAGAAGATGTCCTCTGCAGAAGGACATGCTTTCAGGACATTGGAGGTTGTGTTCTAAACAGATGTTGTATGAGCTCTTCACCTCTAACTGTTCTCTACGACTACCTAGAGAACAAAGTACTAGTCTTTGCTGTCTTGTGCCTTTTTGCCCCGCCCTTTTCCATGAGAATCATGGCTGGCCTCAGACTTGGGTGGACCAAACAGAGTGTGAGCTGGAGACCTTAGCTTCATGACGTCAGAAGTTGTCTACAAAAAGCAGAGATGAGACTGAAAGACCTCTGAAGTCCTGCCTCCACCTCCCATGGCCATGCTGAGACAAAACTGTTGACAGCATTACCCCCCCCCCCCCCCCCAAAAAAAAAACAGGTGCTGTCGGTTTGATCCTCCAGGGAGATCTTCAAAAGAACTCGTCCATGGGTGTGTTTGTCGTGCCTCTGACGTGTTGGACTTTAAGGATGTGAGAGAATTTGTTTTGAAGCTCATGTTTCTGATAGCTCCCATCAGCCTTTGGGTACATTGGTTTCTGGAAAAATGTTTGTAATTTCAGAGCATGATCTCTTCATTCATGACATCCTGACTTTCTCTGGAGAAACCATTACATCAGAGGATTGAACCACTCGACTGACAGCAAAGCAAACTGGAGATTCATCTTCATGGAGCTTCATGTGTCAGCTTTTAAATCTCAGATGGAACGAGTTCCCAGCTCCAGATGTCAAGCTCCACTGATCTGCTTAGGATATAAGGAGATTAAATTCTTCTTGTCCTCCATTCATCAGATTTTCCAGGATTCCTTTAGTCAGAAAGGAGAGGGATGCTTTTTGTCCACACCATTGCTGTCTTTCTCTGAATGCGCCCGCCGGATCACTTCCTTATCCTGACGTCTCTGGTGGAGCAGTAGGTGGGGGTTTAGTCCAGATCAAGAAGGAAGAAGGAAGCATCGTCTGTGAATCCTGTGAACCTGTCCAGGAAGAGAGTTGTTTTTGCTCCTCAGTGGGGTGATTTTTTGGTGCAGAGCTGGTAACCAGGTCTGTGCGGCTTTCTGTCACATCTATTCTCCAGGAAAGTGTCAGTGTTTGCTTTTACTGCTGCAGAGCTGCAGATGTGAGTTGGGTTTCAGAGGCTTTTAGAAAAGTGCAGTTTGTTGAAATGAGAGTTGAAGCTTGGGGAGGAAAAGAAGAAGAATGTGTTCTCGTCGTTCCCATGATTTCTGTCCTTGTGAAAGAGAAGATGTGAGGATGTGAAGGAGCCTTTGAGCTGCTCTCACAGGCAGCAACCATGCTGCAGGTGTGCTTTATGACCACACCTTGCTTTCCGGTAAAGAGACGCGAGCATCCAGCAGCTTCTCACCCTGCAGGCAGAACATCTGATTTTTAGCATCAGGGACACATTTAGTGTGTCTGTGCAGGTCCTGGGGGGTGACCAGAAGGCCTTCTCGCCGTATATGCAGTACCGTTGGGACTTGTAGTTGCTGCTGGTGGCTGTTGCACCCTTGTGCTATCCTAGGCACTTTACCGTTGGGAGTTGGGTCATCTAGACCCACTAGACAGAGCGCTGAACCTTTTTTTTTTTTTCAGTGATTTGTGATCTTCACTGGTGTCCATGGATTACATGAAATTCTTCCACCTTTATCCACAATTGTCATGGTAGGGAGAACACGTCAAAGTAAGGGTGGGGTCATCTAAGATGGCACAAGGGTTAAGTCAGTACCTGGAAACCTAACCTGCAGAGGGGGGCAGTGCTGGGCCGTGGGTCTTCTTGTTTTCTCCTCCAAAGTTGTTGATATCTTGGCTGGCTTTGATGCCACCAAACCCCGGACTTTACAAACGACGTCAAAACGAAAGCATGTCTGACAGTTATGGGACACGCGCATTCTAAAGTTATAGATCAGCTGTCAGATAAAAAGCCACGGCACTTTGTTTGCCAAGTTTCTCTCAAATAGAAATCAAAACTGACAGGAGTCAGGATTGAGGAAACGCAACTAATTTTGAGTAAAAGGTATTCAGAACCAGACCCCGGAACCTGTTTTAAAAATAAAAGGTTTCCTCGGGTGTTGTGGGAGGTTTGTGGTTATCTGAGCTGACCTGAGATCTGAAAAAACTTTTGGCTTAATTACTTTTGACTTTTAGCAGTTTAGTGACTCCAGACGACAGGTGTGTTAGCAGCATGTGCTGTGAAGAAAACGCCGTCGTAGCACAACCGTGGTTGTTTTGAGCACCGTAACGTCCTGAGTGCTGATTCCCTTTGGGTGGGCTGCTGGTCTTGTTTCCATTTGAGATTTTTCTCATAAGTCAGCTGTGACAAGGTCTGCCCGAGCTCTTGGTCTCCGTCCTCCTTCAGTATTTAGGCGTGCACATCACACTCCAGAACACCCAGGAGATTCAAGCGTATCTGTTTTGCTGTGATCAAACCGGAGAATTTTCTTCTAGGAGAACTCAAGTCTCCTGGATTACCCTACAGACCTGCTTTGATGAGG
This sequence comes from Oryzias curvinotus, assembly GCA_023969325.1. NCBI lineage: Eukaryota > Metazoa > Chordata > Actinopteri > Beloniformes > Adrianichthyidae > Oryzias > Oryzias curvinotus. Next base: position 22,360,502 of record CM043720.1, read on the forward strand.
AGCAAATCCATCCTCATGTTGTTGTGTGTGTGTTGTGTGTCAGACCACAGGAAGGCGTCAGACTTTGCTGCTAACATTACAGAATAAAGAAGCCTTAAATCAAAACTGGGTTGGAGCTTCAACCTTGAGCATGCTCTGTGATGACACTCATTTCCACACAGATGCAGTGGAGCCTCGATCAAATGGGATTGAGTCTTAAATAGAGCTTCAAAAAAGAGACATTTAAGTTTTCAGGTTGCCTTTACATTCCCATTCAAACCCAAATGAACTTTCTCTCCAAAGGTTTTGACTTTTTTAGACTCCTGGGACACATGTTTTTTCTTTCTTTTTTTTTTTTTTTTTTTAGAAAATCTCACCAAAAGAATCCAAGTGTTGGGAGGAAGTGATGGAGTCTGTTCTCCTGATTCTGGTATGAGCCGCGTTTACATGGGCAAAAGTAATCGGAAAGAACGCCTGATCAGAAAGAAAATGTGTCATGTAAACGCGCCATTCGGAATAGTCTGCCCCGGTCAGACTTGTTCGGATCAAACTTTGTTTCCGATCGAGATAGGTGGGTTATGCCGATACTTTATCCGATCGTGTTGCATGTAAACAGTTAATTCCGATCGTGTGTCACTTCTGCTCTGGTTTGCGTCACCCATAGATGGTGTTTCTCTGAGAGAAAGCTTTGGAGTGCATACGGGACCGACTAGCTGCTCTGCAGAGGCCCCGTGAAAAGCTCCGCTCTCGCCCCGCTCTCGGAAGAAGCGGGAAGAAGCGCTTCGTGCCCCCCGACGCTCACTCGGTCCACTGACACCCGAGTGAGCAGAGCAGCTGGATTAATAACATTGTGTCTGAGGGGAGGGAGGGATGCTTAGTTACGTGTGCGTTTTGTTGTTTTGTTATGTGTGTGAGAATTCAGACTGCGAGCCGTCCCGCCGCTCTGGGTTAGCGGCTGCAGGACTCAGGAGAACTGCCAGCTCACGCAGCCAGTTTGGGGAATCAGAAATAAATGTCGCTCAGTCCTTAGAAACTGTTCAAACAATCACGTGGATTTGTGTCTCCAGTTGTGTCCCGACAAAATAAAGGCTGATGTTAATCCTACACATTTACGTGCAGCCAAGATGCAGATTGCAGAATTTCCCGCATGGTCCTGGATTTTGTGTCCATTAAGGCTAATGTTGTTAACCCGTGTTTATAGCCTGGCCTAACCCTTCCAGCTCCGATCTTCCACAAAAAAGCACTAACCACACGGATGAAATAAAACGATGAGCGAACAGGCGCTTCATAATATTCATAACATTAATAAAAGCACGTTTGAAGATCATCTCGTATTACGGAGCTGCTGCATAAAATAAATGTCTGTGGCAGCGGTTTGTTTACAACAGGACCTACTTCCTCATTCGGGTGTTTTTACACTACTGCGCATGCCCAAATGATTTATTCTGACCGAAAGTGTGAGCCATGGGAACGCTTGTTCTAATCGGAAAATGGTTTTCTGTGCCCATGTGCACGAGTGAATTTTAACCTGACCAGTGATCCGATTAAGATATTCTGCCCATGTAACCGCGGCTAGTCTTCATCTCGCTGTGGGCCTCAGCTATAAAGCCATATGGGCCGTCCTTCTCTGTTGTTAAAACTTCTCAGTTCAAACACAACCTTAAGGCCCGTACACACCGGGACAAATTTTCGCCGGCGAAATTCACCTCGTGACTAAACAAAGGGCACCAATGAGAGTGTGCACACCGACGCGAAAAAACGCCACGTGTCAAAGCGTCAAAAAAAAAAAATGCCTCGGGTTCGTTTTTTTTTTTTTTGACGCCTCGCGTCGAAATCCATTCAACCAATGAGAATGGTGCTTTTGCACACGTGTCTGGAGCTTCTGAAGTTACAGTAAAACACAACTTGGGGGCGCTCAAACACAACACTGCCTTTCTGAGCACACATACCAGCAAAGAAGATAGACGCCAAGTAGCGTCTACACTGCCGCAAAGAAATAAAGACAGACATTCTAAAATATCCCCGAAAACGCTCATGATACATTTTCAGCTCTTGTACCAGTCGATAAAACTCACCATGTTCTTCTGACAAGCGCGTAAATACTGGCTCTCTTCTTCTGAGTGAAAAGCGACCACCTTGTGTACAGCGCCATCTAATGTCAGGGAATGAAATTGCATGTTGGCTCGGCTCATCGTCAGCGAAAATCGCCTGGGTGTGAACACAAAAGACGTGGCGAAAAACGCTGGCGAATAACGCCAGGCGAATATTCGTCCCGGCGTGTACGGGCCTTTACTCGAAGGGGCCCGTCCAATCAGAGGCAGCTCAGGAGCTCATGGAGAGCCTTTGTTTTCAGCAAAACGCTCTCCTGTGAGACCATGGAGACTCTGTCTACATTTACATGTAAATGAACCGCACCAGAGTTCATCTGCAAGACAACAGAGAGCCTCATTCTTAAGTTTAGGTGAACTTTCACACCTGCAGATCTAAAAGAACCACCAGAAGAAAGCAGCTCTGCTGTGGATGAACGTCTCCTTCATCTCTAAGTGGGAATCGAACCTTTCAGAATTCCTCGGTTTTATTCCTCGACGGTTTTTATTCCTTTGTTCAAATGTCTGTTTTTTTAATGTGAGTCATCGTCTACCTGGTGTTTTCTGAAGCTCATCACCCTCCATACTTCCAAAGCTCGTCCTCTCCATGGAGGAAGACCTCTCTGAGGAGCCAGCCTCGATCTAATTCAGACTTTCGGCATGGGGTCGCTCTAATTAATTTCTTAACAAGCCTCTTTGATGTGGAGTTTCATAAAACACAGAGGGGACATACCTCTGCGTCCTCTGGCCCCCGCAGAGCTGTTTGAGTGGAAAGCTGTTGGAGGACTCCAGGCCAGCCAATCAGCTTGCGGCCTGCGTCTCCAAAAGCGCCAGAATATTTTTAGTTGGGTGCTCACTCCCCTGAAAGCCAGTAACCTCCTTTCAGACAGTCAACACACACACACACACACACACACCAACACACACACCAGCTCTCCCTGCAGAAGGAGCTGCAGCACACGTGACAGGCTCCACACGTCCTCCTTCACCCACTACCTCTGTGTTTGCATTAGCCAGTGCGCTGGTTACAGCACGCTCACATTTATTCTCCACCTTTGCAAGGCAAACCTGGTGGTTAGGATATGAAAAAAACTGATTTGGTTCTCCTCATGTCTCAGCTTTAGAACCAACTAAAAACAGACGGACTTCTTTTGTCCTTTTGTCTCACAAAACCAGATTATGGATCAGAAGAGGAGGTCCAATACAAAGCGGTTTGATCACCAGTGATTTACGGGTTCAGTGGGATCCACAGATCCATGCATCTTCTGCAGATGTTCTATGAAGTTCTTTCACTCGACCCGACTAAAGGTCTGCAACAGTAGCTGCGTTTATATGGGCAAACGTAATCGGAAAGAACGCCTGATTGGAAAGAAAATACGTCATGTAAACACGCCGTTCGGAACAGTCTGCCCCGATCGGATCAAACTTTCTTCCCGATTGAGATAGGTGGGTTATACTGATCGTTTATCCGATCGTGGTACATGTACACGGTCCATTCCGATCGTGTGTCACTTCTGCTCTGATTTACGTGCACCATGCACAGATGGTGTTTCGCTGAGAGAAAGCTTTGGAGCTCATACGGGACCGATCAGCTGCTCTGCGGACGCCCCCTGAAAAGCGCCGCTCCGCTCTCGCCCCGCTGGTTCTTCGACTCTCTTTCACCCCTCACCAGGGGGCTGCCGGGGAGGAGCGCTTCATGCCCACTGAGGTCTGGACCCGGCACCCGAGCTCTGCGTTCGGGCTCTGGTGCCAGTAGACCGAGTGAACCTCTCTGAGCAGAGCAGCCAGATTTATCAATATGTGTTTGAGGGGAGGGTGCTTAGTTACGTGTGTGTTTTGTTGTTTTGTTATGTGTGAGAATTCAGACTGCGAGCCGACCCGCCGCTCTGGGTTAGCGGCTGCAGGACTCACGAGAACCGAGCAGAGCTCGGCCCGTCAGCTCACACAGCGGCTATGGGGCGGTGTGTGAGCTTCAAAGCAGAAATGCCGCTCAGTCCTTAGAAACTGTCCAAACAATCACGTGGATTTGTGTTTCCAGTTGTCTCCCGACAAAATAAAGGCTGATGTTATTCCCACACATTTACGTGCAGCCAGGATGCAGATTGCTGCGTTAGCAAGGCTGATGTTGTTAGCCCGTGTTAGCCTCTCCTAACCCTTCCAGCTCCGTTCTTCCACAAAAGAGCACTGACCACACGGATGAAATATAAAACGATGAGCAAACAGGCGCTTCATAATATTCATAACATTAATAAAAGCATGTTTGGAAGATCACCTCGTATATTACCGAGCTGCTGCATAAATGTATGTGACAGCAAAGGTTTGTTTACAACGGGACACATTTCCCATCCGGGTTTTCAACAGTACTGCGCATGCCCAAATGATTTATTCCGACCGAAAGTGTGACCCATGGGAACATTTGTTCTAATCGGAAAAAGGTTTTCTGTGCCCATGTGCACGGGTGAATTTTAACCCGACCATTGATCCGATCAAGATATTTTGCCCATGCAGAACCAAGACAGGTCTGTCTCTGTAGGTCTGTCTCCAGCAGCTGCAGAACCGTTCCAGTCTTCAGATCCAGAGCTGGACTTTATTCAGGATTAGGTCTAGCTGGTAGAGAATGTCTCACCTTACACAACCCAGAACACAGAAGAACAAAGCTCAGAGCAAAACACTAATGCTAGCTGTTGAACATGACTGGCTGCTGCAGTGAAAAAGTATTAGTTTTAGTATTAGGTATGAAAATGGGATTAAAGCTTGTTTTAGAATATCATGTCAGCCTACAGTGGAAATGAGAACTCAGCTACGGCCTCCTTTAGAACTGAACATTAGCCCTCATAAACTGGCGAGCATGGGCGGAATCCAGAACGTTACTCCATCCAAAGACTTTGAGAGGCAACAGCACAAACCAGGAAGGTAAAAGGAAAGCAGCAGCATCATTCGCTGGTCTTGTTCCTTACTTCGCCAACATTTCCTAAGGTTATGTTGCAGCTGAATTGATGAGTGCAATTCGCACAGTTAAAAAAGCCCTCCAGGAAACAGCAGAAAGGTTTTTTTCTGATGAAGGATCAGGAAACGAATAGAGACCTTAATCCTGCAGAAATCACCAGCCGCTGTTGTGGTTTTACAAGAAAGTTTTGAATTGAAAGATTTAGTTTTTCTCTAGAGCCGCTTTTAGCTTAAAACTTTCAGAGCTGTTGTAAAGATTTGAAAGTAATGGGGTATAAAACCAAGCCAGGAGTGAGGCGTCTGTGTTCATAAACATTTCTGTTAGAACAAGAGAGCTGGTCAAACATCTCCAGACATGATTTCAGATGAAGCTGATCACACATCAGACTCCTGTGGGGCCCCCATAGCTTTGAAAAGCTGATCAGGAAAAAAGGCTCTAGGCTTTAATTGTTTTTGTTTTGCCTGAGTGACAGTGTGACTTAGATCTCTGCTTCCTGATGAAGACTGAACGCTGGAAACTGTAGCTTCTGTCTTGACGGCCTTTGGAGACAGAGGCTTGAGAAGGCTGACCTCTGCTCCTCAAAGCCCGGAAGATTACCGCACGCTGCTGCGTGTGACGTGCTCCGCTCCGCCTCCTGATGCAAAACGCAAAACCCAGCCACTCACATTTCTCCCATCGCTTATTCGTCTAACGAGTTCAGATTTTTCAGTCTGTTTGAATATCTGTTTTTTTGGGAACGGGGTCAAATTGGTTTAGATAAACGTTTGTGATTGCCTTGTCTGTGTAGTCTATGTGTGTATTTCTGTGTTTGTGTGAATGTGTGTGTGTGTAGATTAGAATGTGTATTTTTGCAAATGTGTGTGTGCATTAGACCTGCACAATAAATCACAAATGAATCATTTTTGTGCTATCAGCCTGTGTAATAAGGGTATCCCAGCATACGCTGTGATAAATGGTTACCTTGAAAGTTGACACACATGTTCAAACAAACTTATTGCAGCTTGACGTATTTAAGGAATCAAATGAAGCCCTTCATGTCATTGACCAATCAGATGGAGCTCTTTTATGTTAGATGCCTGCCTCCCATGTAGACGTGGGTCATTTGGAGTTTAACTTATGTTGACATTTATGTAAATAAAACTGTTGTGGTGACATGGAATGATGTATTAGCTGTTTTTTGTTTTGCTGTTTGTTCATGTATCGCAAGTTATATCATCATCACAATATTGATCACCAATATCGCACATCACAAGTTTTCCTCATAGTGTGTATGTGTATTTCTGCATGTGTGTGTGTACTTTGGTGTGTTGTGGGTCTGTGGTTGGTTGTCTTGGTTCCTGTTGTCAGGCTGTGACGCTGCTTACATGCTGCAGGAAGACGTCTTCCTTAAAAACCCACGTTCCTGCCCCCTTCCAGGCTGAATAAAGAAGGAAATGTGAGAGGGCCTGTGAGTCTGCGCCAGGCCAGGGCCGGTCAGGATGAGAGTCATGTGGCGTCCGTGTGCTCCCAGCAGATCTCCACGCCGCCTGGAATGAGCCCATTGTTGGCCTCAGTTTAGGCAGCTTGCTTCAGCGCGGAGCTATGCTTGTGGATGTGAACACGCCAAGGAAGAGTGTGGTCTTCAGGTCTCCACCCCTGAGGAGGGCAGAGGGCAGTGCCCCCCCCCCCCCCTTCAGAGTGCTATTTCCAGCCCTTTCTCTCTGCTGAGTCGGTTTGTGTTTGTTGGCAGATGCAGAAGCACGTGAGCCTCAGCTGGGATCAGCTCCTGATGTCGGTGTCAAGTCACTTCTAACAAGTCATAGTTTCACTTTAGCCATTTGTTGAGAGCCCCCCCCCCCCACCACACACACACACACACACACACACACACGCACGCACACAGATGAGGTTGACATCATAGTCTCCTGCACATGAACTTTCCAGTTGGATTTGTGATTTGGCTGGCCTGCTGGAGTTTGCCGGAGGCTACGTTTGCTTTTGAGGTTCAAAGGTCTTGCATGTTGGTCTTAAAGACTTCTCAGGGACGGTCTTCCTGCATGTAGGCGTCCCTTCAGTCCTGAAGCTAACCGGCCCGGTTAGGCTGAGGACTGATGAACCTTCCAGATCTTCTTTGTACCAGCAGTGTGTGTCAATGAGGCAGACTCCACAGATCTGCATTTCCGGTGGGTCGGGTGTTATGGTGCCTCTGCCCTCCATTCTGTCAGAAAAGTAGGCCATCAGCTGAGAACGAGGGAGGTTCTGCAGAGAACTAAGTGAGTCAATGTTTCACTGGAGGAAGAGGAGGTGTGCGTGGGGGTTATTTTTACCTCAATGCTTGTATGTAACCCTACTTTCTAATTAACTGCAAATTAACTTGTGCTGAGCCGAGGGTGGGAGGCGCAGAGAGCCCAGCTACAGATTTAGACCTGGTTCATCCTGCCTTTCTCTGCTTTTGGCCCACATTCTCTCCAAGGGCCCCCCCAAGGGCCAGCAGCCCCCCATCTGTTCCCCAGAAGCCTCTAACATCATCAGAGCATCATCTGAGCCTTTCAGCAGGCTATAAAAATCCTGAATGTTATTTCTGACATGGCTGCACCAGCAGCTTCTTTTCAAGTGTCCTCTCAACACGAGGATCTAGGACGGGAGGACACTCACAGATGTGTTTAGAAACTGTCCAAAGTTTGGCGTTATTGCCTCTTTACTAACTCCTTTAACTTCAAGTATCTGTTTAAGAGAAAGTCCACTTTTCAAAGGAGCCTCCTCCTGAGCGCCTCTGTGGCCTCAGCATGCGAAGGAAACCTCTGACATTCAGAGTCCTCCTGGAGTCTCTGGAAGAGATTTCTAAGGTAACGGCTCTGATCCCACCTTTTCTGTCCCTTTCTGTTGTTTGTTTCTGTCTCCCTCTTCCATGCCTCTTCCATGTGACTGAGGATGGGGTTTGCTGCACATTTCCTTATATAGACCTGAGCTGTGATGCAGCGAAGGCCGCGACAATGGTGCACACACACTTTCCCAGCTCTGCAGTTATCAAGCAGCCGCGTACTGAGGACGTCCGTCCAGTTAAAGGTCTCTGTGTCCAACAGGCAGCAAAAGACGCTCTAATGCCGCTCATGACATACTTTCCAGGATGTCTGCAGATGTTTGTAAAGGCACAGAGTTTCTGTCAGCTGCAGGGCCTTGCTTGTGTTTTTGAAGTGATCACTTAAAGCTTGCTTCCAATAGCCCCACGTCCAGTGCTCAGCCGCTCTGCAGCGCTAGCTTTAGTGAGTCAACGCTCACAGGAATGTGAGGGTTGGATCTTTGAGCTGCAGCAGTCGTAGGCATGTAGAGAAGATATGCATACAACTTCTTCAATATTTCTTTTAAGACCTTGGCTCAAATGTCACCAGATAAAGACTTTTGCATCTCATTGTGTGTTGAAATGATTTGTTCCACACAGAGACTGTCCTGTGTCTGAGATCTGGATCAGAAATTTTACCTTCTGGAAACTTCTTTAAGAAATGAGACTGAAGGTTTCCCTTTTGGTCATCGGGGCTTGCTTGCATAAGGAGTTGGCTTGGATCTTCATGACAGATGGGTTTCAATGTGTCTGAAATCCTGGAGCATTTCTCAGGACCCTTGAGCATCACAGCTGATGATGTTTTCCCAGAGGGAACCTCTTCTTCTACCAAACGTCCTTCACCAGTTTATTGTCTTCAACAGATTCCACTTAAACACTAGACACACGATTAACAGGTTAGGTTCTAGTAGAGCAACAGAGGAAACCAATCCTTCCTGATTTAATCAGGAACGTGTTCATGCGTGGATCAATACACCGATCAGCAGGAGGTCATCAGCTCTTTTCTCTGTCTGCCTTCAGACGTGTTCAGTCATCAGGTAGCTGAAAATGCTTGAGGATCTCTTGGTAGTTTCTGTTGGAGACCACTGAAGACCCCCCCCCCCCCCCCCCCCCCCCCCTTCCACTCACGTCAGACCCAGTTATGGCCACTGTGATGTCTTTCCTTAAATGGTAGACTGCCCAGAGCCCCGTCTCCACAGCACAGACCCAAATGAAGTCCAGGTCTGGAACAGCCTTTAAAGAGCAGGACAGCAGAGGGAAGGGAGGCTGCTGAAAATGATGGAGATCTCAGACCCTTACCCAAAGGGAAGTGACTTTCTAATGCAAAGGCATCTTTCTGACTCCGTTTCATTCCTGTCCAGTCCGTTTATCTGTCCAGTGTCCAGTCCGAGCAGGTAATGCAGCGTTGATGAGGCAGGCGTGCTTGTTCAGCAGCCTAGCTGCTTGGCACGGAGAGGTTTCATGTTCACATCTCACCTGAGAGCAGGAAGAGCAGATGCAGAGCTTGCACGTTTTCAGAACTCATTTTCCAAGAGCTGCTGCAACTTGTAATTGTTTTTCCAGCAGTGTTGTGTTGTGCTGACAAAACACACACAGTGCTGACTGTTTGATGAAGGCTTACTTGCTGTTTGCAGAAACACAAATGCTAAAAGTTGTTTTCAGTAGTTTCACCATTTGACTTTGTTTAACCGACTGCATTCTAACAACTTCTTTTTGTGTCTCTTCAGCCGGAGAACCTGCAGAAGACATGGCTGCGGGAGTTTTACCAGGTGAGCATAGGAGTCAGAGAAGGCCTCGTGTAACACGAAGCACGAGTCCAGGTCTGCATGGATGTTCTGCAGGACTCAACGCTGTTTATGAGTTAAACTCATTACTGCAGCCCTCATGACACCCCCCCCCCCCCACCACACACACACACACACACACAGCCACAGTCATGTGCATGCAGAGTTTGACAGAAAGGTCTGCTGTCTGCCTCACTTCTTGCTTGGTTTGCTCTGATGAACTTGGTTTCACTGTCATAAAAACTGTGAACATTTCTCAAATTTTACAAAGGCGACATTTTTATAGGTGGTGCTGGAAACGCTTTTTAAACTTCCAGACTGAATCCAAGGCCTCAATGAAATGTTTTTTTTTCTTTTTAACTTTTAGGTCAGGTATCGCAGCTGAGATATTTAAACAGTTTTTTTTCTCTAAAAAATAATGCTCTCACCAATTTTCCATGTTGACTTCCTGTGGGTCATTTTAACAGAATTAAAATCAACAATAATCGCAGGTCATGCTGTCCAGTTCTAAAGGCCACCGACTCTCGTTGGACGTGTGGGCGGGCCTTAATGCTTTTGCATGGCAGAGTGTGTAATCATTACTATAAATTAGAAAATGTATTTAGTGATTGAATTGTTATGAATTTCTACACCAGGGGTGCTCGTTATGGCGATTATGACTGGATGTGACGGTAGATCACATCATCAATAAATAAACAAAAAAACCCAACAAAATGATATTTGACATCGTATTATCAACCTCACCGTCTAATGTCACTTGGTTGACATGCAAAATGGCTAAACGAACATATTCTGATACATGCAGTGGGGCAAAAACATATTCAGTCAGCCACCAGTTGTGCAAGTTGTCCCACTTAAAAAGATGAGAGACGCTGTAATTTTAGGTAAACTTCAACTATGGGAGAAAAATGAGAAAAAAAAAAACAGAAAATCACATTGTCTGATTTTTAAAGACTGTATTTGTAAATTAAGGTGGAAAATAAGTATTTGGTCATCAACAAAAGTTCAACTCAAGACTTTGTTATGTACCCTTTGTGTTTAATGACAGCAGTATAATGTTTTCTGTAAGTCTTCACAAGGTTTTCACAAACTGTTGCTGGTATTTTGGTCCATTCTTCCGTGCAGATCTCATCTAGAGCAGTGATGTTTTGGGGCTGTTGCTGGGCAACACAGACTTTCATCTCCATCCAAAGATTTTCTATGGGGTTAAGATCTGGAGACTGGTTAGGCGCTCCAGCACTTGAAATGCTTCTCATGAAGCCACTCCTTCGTTACCCGGGCAATGTGTGTTTGGGATGGTTGTCACGCTGAAAGACCCAGCCATGTTTCATCTTCAATGTCCTTGCTGATGAAAGGTTTTCACTCAGAAACTGACGATACTCTGCCCCATTCATTCTTTCCTTCTTTTCCTTCTTTGTACCTTTACTGAAAAAAAGCCCCACAGCATGATTTTTCCACCCCCATGCTTTACAGTAGGTATGGTGTTTTTTAGATACAACTCTGCATTCTTTCTATTCCAAACATGATGAGTAGAGTTCTTACCAAAAAGTTCTATTTTGGTTCCATCTGACCATGGGACATCCTCCCAATCCTCTTCTGCATCATCCAGATGCTCTCTAGCAGACTTCAGACGGGCCCGCACATGTACTGGCTTTAGCAGGGGGACACGTCTGGTCCTGCAGGGTTTGAGTCCCTGGTGGTGTAGTGTGTTACTGATGGTAGCCTTTGTTACTTTGGTCCCAGCTCTCTGCAGGACATTCACTAGGTCCCCCGTGTGGTTCTGGGATTTTTTCTCACTGTTCTTGTCATCATTTTGATCCCACGGGGTGAGATCTTGGGGGGGAGCCCCAGATGGAGGGAGACTATCAGTGGTCTTGTATGTCTTCCATTTCCTAATAATTGCTTCCACATTCTTCACACCAAGCTGCTTACCTGTTGCAGATTCAGTCTTCCAGTCTGATGCAGGTCAACAATTTGGTTTCTGGTGTCCTTAGACAGCTCTTTGGTTTTTAGTGGAGTTTAAAAGTATGACTGAGGTTGTGGACAGGTGTCTTTATATAGATAACCAGTTCAAACAGGAGCCATTAATACAGGTAATAAGTGGAAGACAGAGGATCCTCTACAGAAAAAGTTATAGGTCTGTGAGAGACGAGACAGAAATCTTTGTTTATAGGTGAGAAAATGCTTTCTTTGAAAAGATAGATTCTTTAAAAATCAAACAATATGATTTTCTGGATTTTTTTTCTCATTTTGTCTCTCATAGTTAAGGTTTACCTATGATGAAAACTACAGGCCTCTTTCATCTTTTTAAGTGGGAGATTTTGTACAATTGCTGGATGACTAAATACTTTTTTGCCCCACTTTATGTTGCTGTGTTTAACCAGAGCGCACTTTCTTTTTGTGTTTCTTTCTTCTCCCAGCGCACAGCGGGGCCTCTGCCAGACTCTGAAATTGTATTCCTACTATTGACCCTTTGTTTTCTGATTTTGGTCACACGACATTTATCGCAAGAACTAGTTTCATAAAATGCAAAGCAGCTTTTTAGCTCTATAGTCATCAAAAAGTTGACTTGTCAAAACGACTCCTTTTTCCAGCTGTTTCCAGGTCAAATACAAGATGAAAAAACACCCTCTATGTTGTTCTAACAGCTGCTGAACTCTGACTCAGCTGAAACTCTCTGTTACATAATGTTACGACTGAAGTAAAGCAGAAACATGACGCTGGCTGAATACTGCGTAACATGTTGACTTTAGTCAGAAAGTCATGCTTCATCACTTAGAGTGTAGAAATCCTTAGAAGTCTTCAGTTTTGTCCTTGATGAAGACACGCTGCTGTGGATCGAAGGTTTGCAGAGGCTCATCCGACACACAGCAGTGCCGAGTTCAAGATGTCACAGTGGAAATACCGCAGCGTTCAGTCTCATGAAGGCTGTCCATGTCCCTCCAGACATCCAGAAAGATGTCCGGCAGGAAGTCCAGTCTTTAGATCCATACAGAAACCAGAAGCACCCTGATGGCATGCATCTCATTACAGCAGAACTCTGCGGCAATGTTCTCTCACATGATGTGGAGGTTTAATCACAGGCTGAAAAATCTGCTTCTTCTGGTCTGCAAGGAAGAATCCTTGAAATGAAAGAGAAACAATTAGTGTATTCAAAATTCCAGGTTTTGATGCAGGTAAATCACTAAACAAGCTAATCCGGTTCCTGCCAGTGGTCCTTCAGAAGTTCACTAAACAGGTTAACTGCTTTAGTGCCAGGACAAAGAAACAGCCTTGAGGTGATCACGGCTCTTGGAGGACTGGTGGAACACACCATTTCTCTTTTATTGGTCACAATTTGTTTGTGTGATGCCTCCATGCTGATGTGTAAAAACAAAACCCATTTATAAAGGTTTGAGATGTGGGAGCTCTCCTGCAGAGTCCACCAAACCACCCAAGACCCACTGGATCCAGCCAGTCTGTGCTCCTTGTCAGATTCTCTCATCGTCCAGCCGCATATTGTCCATCAGGTCTGAGCACAGCCCCCCTCCCCCCCCCCAACCATCCGTGCCTGGCTATAGATGAACTTGTTACTTTAACATGCAGAGGAGGAAATAAGTATTTAATCTCTTGCTTGTTATAGACAGGTTGGCCACTTAAAAATGAAGTCTATCACACAAACGGTAGGTTCTTTTGAAAAGTGACAGAAAATCAAGAAATCAACTTGAAACAAACAAAACAAAAATATTTATTTGTATTTTTATTGAGTGGAAAAGGATGTTTGAACCCTGATGCCAGAAAGACTCTTATGAAAACCCTTAGGATCAGCACAGAGGTTGGAGGTTTCTTGTAGTTTCTGCACTTATCAGGAAGTACATGGACCAAAAATATAAACGCAACACTTTTGTTATTGCTCCCATTGTTTATGGTATGAACTCAAAAGATGGGAAACATTTTCCACATACACAAAATAACCAGTTCTCTGAAATATTGTTCACAAATCTGTCTAAATCTGTGATAGTGAGCACTTCTCCTTTGCCAAGACAATCCATCCCACCTCACAGGTGTGCCATATCAAGATGCTGATTAGACAGCATGATTATTGCACAGGTGTGCCTTAGACTGGCCACAAGAAAAGGCCACTCTGAAATCTTCAATTTTGTCTTATTGAGGGGGTCAGGGGACTCAGACAACCAGTCAGTATCTGGTGTGACCACCATTTGCCTCATGACACATCTCCTTTGCATAGAGTTGATCAGGTTGTCTATTGTGGCCTGTGGAATGTTGGTCCACTCTTCTTCAATGGCTGTGTGAAGTTGCTGGATATTGGCAGGAACTGGAACACTTTGTCGTCTACGCTGATCCAGAGCATCCCAAACATGCTCAATGGGTGACATGTCCGGTGAGTATGCTGGCCATGCAAGAACTGGGATGTTTTCAGCTTCCAAGAATTGTGTACAGATCCTTGCAACATGGGGCCGTGCATTATCATGCTGCAACATGAGGTGATGTTGTTGGATGTACGGCACAACAATGGGCCCCAGGAACTCGTCACGGTATCTAAGTGCATTCAAAATGCCATCAATGAAATGCACCTGTGTTCTTCGCCCATAACATACAGTGCCTGCCCATACCATAACCCCACCACCACCATGGGTTACTCGATCCACAACATCAGAAAACCGCTCACCCACACGACGCCACACACGCTGTCTGCCATCTGCCCTGAACAGTGTAAACCAGGATTCATCCGTGAAGAGAACACCTCTCCAACGTGCCAGACACCATCGCATGTGAGCATTTGCCCACTCAAGTCGGTTACGATGAACTGGAGTGAGGTCGAGACCTCGATGAGGATGACGAGCATGCAGATGAGCTTCCCTGAGACGGTTTCTGACAGTTTGTGCCGAAATTCTGTGGTTATGCAAACCGATTGTTTCAGCAGTTGTCCGAGTGGCTGGTCTCAGACGATCTTGGAGGTGGATATGCTGGATGTGGAGGTCTTGGGCTGGTGTGGTTACACGTGGTCTGCGATTGTGAGGCCGGTTGGATGTGCTGCCAAATTCTCAGAAACGCCTTTGGAGACTGCTTATGGTGGAGAAATGGACATTCAATCCCCTAGCAACAGCTCTGGTGGACATTCCTGCTATCAGCATGCCAATTGCACGCTCCCTCAAAACTTGCGACATCTGTGGCACTGTGCTGTGTGATACACCTGAAGATTTCAGAGTGGCCTTTTCTTGTGGCCAGTCTAAGGCACGCCTGTGCAATAATCATGCTGTCTAATCAGCATCTTGATATGGCACACCTGTGAGGTGGGATGGATTGTCTTGACAAAGGAGAAGTGCTCACTATCACAGATTTAGACAGATTTGTGAACAATATTCCAGAGAACTGGTTATTTTGTGTATGTGGAAAATGTTTCACATCTTTGAGTTCATACTAGAGGGCTGCATTGGGATTGGGTCCCGCGGGACCCAACGCAAATCTCGCGGGAGCGGGCGGTTTAATTGTGCTGCGGGCGGGAGTGAGCGGCAAAAAAAAAAAACCCAGCGGGATCAGTGTTGACAGATTGGGCGGGTTTCTCATGAATGTATAATAACGGACTACGTTAGGCTGTGCGGCTGTTGGAGTCTTATGTACTGAAGCTCCTTGAACGCACCAGATAGAGACGCCTACTGGTCTCTGTCATCTAACCTGTTGTTGGGGGTGTGCAACGCCCCGCCCCACCTCTTAGAAATTGTGCTCTTTAAAGATTGATACCGCGGCCGCGTGTGGGTGGAGCTGCTAGCTAAAGTAATTGTCTGATCGCTGCATGGATGTGTTTATCAATGCATGGTAGACACGGAGAATGTGGCGAGATCAGGTTTATTATTATGGAGAGTTCTGCATGGCAATCATGTTTCCATGCTTGAGTTCATAAAATCATCCCAGAGAAAGCCTCTGCTTCAACTCCTGCAGTGAAAGCTGCGTCTTATCTGACACCTGTGTTTCATTCTCTCTGACAGTTTGAAGCCAAAGCCCCTCCCTCGCCTCTCTACCTGCTTTTCTTCTCCACCTGTTCACCTGTTCATATCCTCTGCAGCTGAGAGTTGTTTTCCCTGTGCTCCTCAGTGTGTCCTACACAGAGAGCACTAAATACGGTCATAGCAGGTTGACGCGATAGTCGGGGCGCTCTGGCACAGCACAAGGATGAAACAGCTGTGAATCTTTCTGGCAACACTGCATGGGATAAGGAAGGAGCAGGTTGCCTGGTAGGGATATGGTAATGTCAATTGATGAAGCAGAAAAAAGAACCACAAACGAGGTTCATCGTGAGACATGCATGGTGTTCGGATCTGCGTGCCGATGCCCCACTGAGGCGCAAAACAGCAAAAACTGGAAAAGGCTGAAGCTAAAAAAAAAAAAAGTATTTTTCCGTCAGGAAAGAATTAATTTATAGATTTTCAGCTCTGTTGAACCATTACAATGTTTTCTTCCTCCATAAATTCAAATGACTTTGACCTGCATCTTTACCAGCTGGTTCAGCGCTTCAGGCCGTCTGTCTGCGCGCAGACACACGCGCACACAGGGGAGAATCATTTTTAAAGACTGTCACATTTTCCAGCAAGAAGCAAAATCCCATCCCTCTGAGCTCTTTAATAATATCAATACAAATACGTGTTTTTTTGGATGGGAGAAGACAGAAAA
This sequence comes from Oryzias curvinotus, assembly GCA_023969325.1. Taxonomy (NCBI): domain Eukaryota; kingdom Metazoa; phylum Chordata; class Actinopteri; order Beloniformes; family Adrianichthyidae; genus Oryzias; species Oryzias curvinotus. The sequence continues at coordinate 22,376,786 of CM043720.1, forward strand.
TCAATGCATCTCTATTATTGTGCGGGAATAAATTCTCAGAGTTTTGCGGGTGCAGGTGGGAGTGGACATACATATTGTGGGTGCGGGCGGGAGTGTAACGCATTTGTTACGGGAGCGGGCGGGATTGGTCAGAAATTCGGCGGGCGCGGGTGGGAGCGAGATGAAGAAAAAAGTCCAGCACAGGGCTCTTGTTTATACCAGCAATAAAAAAAGTGTTGCGTTTATATTTTTGGTCAGTGTATTTCGCTCTACTTTTATTTTCAAAGGATTTCTAAATCCTTCAGATTTGGTGCTGTTGCTTAGCAACTTTGAGCTTCAGGTCTCTCCATAGGCTTTCTATAGGATTGAGGTCCAGAGACTGGCTGGACCACTCCATGATCTTGATCTACTTCCTCTTCAGTCATTCCTTGGTTACCTTGGCTGTTTGTTTTGGGTCAAGATCCCGATGAAGGACCCATCCACCACCCATGTTAAGCCTCCTGGTGGAGGGAGGGAGGTTCTAACCCGGGATTTGATGGTACATGGCTCCGCCCATCCTCCTCACTGCTTGACATTGGGGATGGTTTTCTTGGGGTCAGCCCTTGGACTGTGGACAGGTACTGGTTCATGGCTCAGGGGTTGGGGACCATTGATTTAATAGGTACAGGCGGCATGTGGAAAAACGACGAGTTAGGGACACCTAAAACGTCAAAGGGGCCTGAAAATATGTCCATATATGACAAGTTGGGAGGGAGAATGTGTTGGTTGCAATGACAACAAGAGCTGCACCATTTAAATAGAGACACCCATCATATTAGTTCTGCGTTCAAATCCGGTTCCGGGTCTGGGTCTGCATGACCCAGCGTCTGGGTCTGGACCGCGGTCTGCTAGTTAGTGACTAGGGTTGGGCGATGTCCCTTAAATTGGCAGTTGACGATGTTTGTAGTCAACCATCGGGATGGACGATGATATCATCGGGGGGGGGGGTAATTTTTCGTTATTTTACTTTATTACTTTATTTATTTTATCTCCCAAATAATGACTCATCCGCGATGATCCAGTATAAACTGAGGGAAGTGACTTTACAAAAAAGTAAAACAAACAGAACAGAATAGAAAAGAAGTGGTCCGCTCCTCCTGCACTTGATTAGTCAGGTGGACCAGTGGAGCAGCGACCGCGTCTCTAGCAGAGCAGACGGACTTACAGCTGTGAGGGGAAGGGCGGGGGGGGTGCTTCGTTACGTGTGGGAGACTTAGGACTGTGATCCGTCCCGCCACTCTACGTGAGCGAGCTACCGATCTCAGGAGAACTGGGTCTCCCGGTAAAAGTGTGTGTCGGGGCTCGGAGCGCCAGCACACACACAGCGGCTGAGGAGCGCTGTTAGCTTCAAAGCAGAAATGTCGCTCAGTCCTTAAAAAACCGTTCAAACAATCACGTGGATTTGTGCCCAGTCATGTCTCGACAAAATAAAGGCTGATGTTATTCCCACATATTAAGATGCAGATTGCAGCGTTTCCCGCATGGATACATTTTATGTTCATGCTAATGTTAGCCCGTGTTGTTAGCATGCTGCTAATACGGGCTTCTTTCCGGCTCCGTTCAACAGAAAAAGCACTGACCACACGGATTACAATTAAAATGAGCGAACAGGCGCTTCATAATAACCATAACATTAATAAAAGCACGTTTAGAAGATCATCTAGTATATTACCGAGCTGTCATATCTATCTATGTAGCCGCTCGGCGGAACTAATCTTCTCTTCCGGTTTGAAAACACTACTGCGCATGTGCGAATGATTTATTCCCACCTTAAGTGTCACCCATGGGAACGTTTTTTATATTCTGAAAAAGTTTTTCTGGGCCCATGTACACGGTTGGATTCTAATCCGACCAACGATCCGATCAAGATATTTTGCTCATGTAACCGCGGCTTATGGTGTTGACTCGCAGCGTGGCGGGGGCGTGGCATCACGATGGTGTCTCTCCATCGTGATGTCAGTCACCCATCACGATGGACGATGGTATCGTCCATCGGCACAACCCTATTAGTGACCCCTGCTCTTAATCATGAAGGTGTTCACTGGGAAACTCCATGCGGGTCCTGATGACATGGGACCCATTGATGACCTTTTAAGTTGTGTTTTAGATATTGAAACATGGATGGGAGAGAACTTCTTAAAGCTCAATCAAGGCAAAACTGAAATTTTAATTGTTGGTCCTGAAGCTGAGAGAGAAAGGGTCAAATCCTATTTATCAACTTTTAATTTGAATGTGAGCAATAAAGTAAAAAACCTTGGCGTGATTTTAGATGCAGATCTTAACTTTGAAGCACATGTAAACCAAGTTACAAAGACTGCATTTTATCATCTCAGAAATATTGCCCGAGTGAGACCCTTTCTCTCACAAGCCAGTGCTGAAATATTAATCCATGCTTTTATAACTTCTAGGATAGACTATTGTAATGCTCTTCTTTCTGGTGCTAAGAGAAATACTAAAAACCGGCTGCAGCTTGTTCAAAACTCAGCTGCACGCCTTTTAACCAGAACTAGAAAGAAGGAGCATATTACTCCAATTTTGAAGTCTTTGCACTGGCTCCCAATCAGCTTTAGGATCGATTTTAAGGTTCTTTTATTAGTTTATAAAAGTTTACATGGAACTGGACCCTCATTTTTATCAGATTTACTTTTAGTCTATGACCCTCCCAGAGCCCTCAGGTCCACAGGTGCAGGTTTGCTGGTGGTCCCAAAGGTCAGAACTAAAACCCACGGCGAGGCCTCCTTTCAGCACTGTGGGCCTCGCCTGTGGAACAGCCTGCCTGAGGACGTGAGGGCTTCAGCCACTGTGGAAGTTTTTAAGAAAAAACTTAAGACACATCTTTTTAGTAAAGCTTTTACATAATTTTTACCTGTCCTCATGTTTTTGATTTTATAGAATTTTAACAGCTAATCTTATTGGTTTTTTTATTTTATTTTAATGGAGGGATGAGTATGTGTTGGGTTTCTGTGTGTTTTTATTCATTTATTTTATTATTTGCATTCATTTTTATTATTATTGCATTCTTTTTACTTTGTTTATTACTTTAACTATATATATATATATATATTTTATCTTATGTGTTTTTTTTATTCTTTCTTTGGGAAGCACTTTGAGATGCTATGAAGCATGAAAAGCGCTATATAAATAAAGTTGAATTTGAATTTGAATTTGAATGTGTGTCTTCTTAAGCAGGAGGACTTTGTGAGCACTGAAAGATGTTGCATATTTCAGTGCTCCCAGTATTTCCAATGGTCTTCTTGGTTCTGTGGTTCCAGCTGCTTTGAGATCATCAACTATCTGCTGCCGTGTTGTTTTAGGCTGATTTCTCTCTGGTCTCATGAACATGGAAGCCCCACCAGGTCACATGTCACGGTAACCCCCAGCTAGTTGCTGATGATTTTGTAGTCCAGTCTGGTCTGGTGCAGGTCTACAATAGCCGCGTTTCCATGGGCAAAAGTAATCGGAAAGAACGCCTGATCGGAAAGAAAATGTGTCATGTAAACGCGCCGTTCGGAATACTCTGCCCCGGTCAGACTCGTTCGGATCAAACTTTCTTTCCGATCGAGATAGGTGGGTTATACCGATCCTTTATCCGATCGTGGTACATGTACACGGTCATTCCGATCGTGTGTCACTTCTGCTCTGGTTTACGTCATTCATAGACGGTGTTTTGCTGAGAGAAAGCTTTGGAGCGCATACGGGACCAATCAGCTGTTCTGCGGCGGCCCCCTGAAAAGCACCGCTCCGCTCTCGCCCCGCTGGCTCTCTGCCTCTCTTTCAACCCTCACGAAGGCGCTGCCGGGGAGGAGCGCTTCGGTCCCACTGAGGTCTGGACCCGGCACCCGAGCTCTGCGTTCGGGCTCCGGTGCCAGTGGACCGAGTGAACCTCTCTGAGCAGAGCAGGCGGATTTATTAATGTGTTTGGGGGGTGGGGGGTGGGGGCTTTGTTACGTGTGCGTTTTGTTGCGTTGTTATGTGTGAGAATTCGGACTGTGAGCCGACCCGCCGCTCTGGGTTAGCGGCTGCAGAGCTCGGCCCGTCAGCTCACACATTTGGGTCGGTGTGTGAGCTTCAAAGCAGAAATGTCGCTCAGTCCTTAGAAACTGTCCAAACAATCACGTGGATTTGTGTTTCCAGTTGTGTCCCGACAAAATAAAGGCTGAATAAAGGCTTATTCCCAAACATTTGCGTGCAGCCAAGCTAATGTTGTTAGCCCGTGTTGTTAGCCTCTCCTAACCCTGGCTTCAAGCTCCGTTCTTGCACAAAAAGCACCGACCACACGGATTAAATATAAAACGATGAGCGAATAGACGCTTCATAATATTCATAACATTAATAAAAGCAAGTTTGGAAGATCGTCTCGTATATTACCGAGCTACTGCATAAATGTATGTGACAGCAAAGGTTTGTTTACAACGGGACACTTCCTCATACGGGTGTTTTAACACTACTGCACATGCCCAAATGATTCATTCCGAACGAAACTGTGACCCATGGGAACGCTTGTTCTAATCGGAGAAAGGTTTTCTGGGCCCATGTGCACGGGTGAATTTTAACCCGACCATTGATCCGATCAAGATATTTTGCCCATGTAAACGCGGCTAGTGTTCTCCCTTAAATCCACTGAAAGCTCTTTAGTCTTTCTATGTTGGGGAGTCAGACTGATGGACTGATGCTGTGGACAGGTGTCTCTTCTACAGGTGATCAGTTCAAACAGGTGTCTTCAATACAGGGTTGATGAGAAGAGTCTAACTGGTCTGTGTGAACCAGAAGTCTTAGTGGTTACTAGGGGATCAAATACTTATTTCTTCCACCTTATCTATTTCCCATAGCTGTGGTTGTTGCAGTAATCAGACCCTCTAAAGGCCCAGCATACTGTTCTGCAGGAGAGTCCCTTTGGTTTGGAACTTAACACTTTGAGCCCCTCAAACGAAGCCTTAGATGGGAAACCCTTAATCCTGCTTTTGCTGCCCAGAACCACCACAGACCCGCCTGTGTGGAGCAGGCAGGCCTGTTTGCCTCATGCCAGCGCTGAGCCACTGACGTCATGGAAACAAGTACCAGACTCTGAACTCTGCCCTCTCCAAAGCGGACTGCAGCTCTGCAGAAAGACACTCATCCCGGCCTGTTCTGCAGACGATTGTCTACGCTTTGAACTCATTAGAGTCCTCTGCTGTGGCCCCTCCACTTCAGCAGGACAGGGGATCAGGACCAGTGCTCTGTTTCAGCCGTGCTGATCTGAGCTGCAGATACTGGCTGATGGGGGAACTCCTTCAGGAAGTACAGCTCTGTCCTGACGCCACAGGTTCCCTGCTGCTGCCAGCACGCCAACATTTCTCTTCTGTTGAATTTACCCTCTGTGTAACTTTAGTAGCTTTAGTAAAGGTTGTGTTGTCTTACAGGGCCTTTCCGTAACTGCCTAAACAAACCCAGAGGTTTTTATTTCAGTCTGTTTGGACAGGTGAAGGTGCCTGCAGGTGTGTGGAAAAGAGGAGAGAGGACAGGACGTTTACAAGAATCTGGAATTCCTCCTTCGTGTGACCCAGCATAAGAAATCCAAACTTAAAAAGCTGTGGCTCATGTAGTTCAATCCTGAAGGCAGTAATGGTTTTTGCAGCTTGCTAGCAGAAGGTAAAGCTGAGTTCACTCTGAAACTGCAAAAACGGACGAGGTGATAAATGTGATGAGATAAAGCAGAGGCTCTACTTCTTGTGTCCAGCAGACAGGATTCTG